>WNWK01017213.1:0-42952 GCA_009830355.1 Cherax destructor | reverse complement strand
TAATTAAAAAAAAAAAAAAATGTTAAAAAACTGATTTTATTGCTTTTTTTGACGATTTAAGGCATTTTCAAGTTTTCTGAAAAAGTTTTTTTTAAAAAATTAACCTAAAGTAAGCTTCCTAAAAGAAAATCATAAAATTTTGCATACTTTTCCCATAAATTTAAATTGCAGTAAAATTTTTTTTAAAAAGTGTGATAATCTAAGTATTTTAGCAAAAAAATGAGTTTGCCAGAAAAGACTAAAGCGCTCTAAAACGTCAAATATGCAATAAAATACGATTTTAGCACATTTTCTGAGCTGAACTGTTGGGTTTCGGGGTCTAGTCATAGTCCTGGCACCGCCTCTTCACTGGTCGCTACGGGGTCACTCTTCCTTCCCATGAGTTTTATCATACCTATTTTTAAAAGCTTGTATGGATCCTGCCCCCACTACATCACTTCAAGACTATTCCACTTCCTGACCACTCTTGACTGAAGAAATACTTCCAACATCCCTGTGATTCATCTGAGTCTTCAAGTTCCAACCGTGATCCTTGTTGCTGTGTCCCATCTCTGGAACTTTTTGCCTGTCCACCTTGTAAATTTCCCTCTCAGTATTTTTTTTGTCGTTATCATATCCCCCCTATCCCCCCTTTCCTCCAGTGTCGTCAGGTTGATTTCCCTTAACCTCTCCTTTGGGGCACCCCTTGGGGACTAGTCTTTTGAAAAACCTAGGTGCGGTTCCAAACTGGTGCTCATCTCCAATACGGCCTAACGTACACGGTGTCAGGGCCTGAAGGACCCCTTTTGAGATGTCGGTTTTGGTTCTTAGGTTTGTGGCCCCCTTATCCCGCAGCAGTTATTTGGTTGATGTCCCCTTTTAAACTCACCCCAAGATCTTTTCCAGACTGAGTTTATAGTCTCGGGCCCCCCAGACTATACTCTCCGGTCTTTTTTCCCCTTCCCCAATCTTCATGACTTTGTACTTGGTGGTTGAACCCCGGGAGCCAGTTGCTGAACCAGGCCCCAGCCTGTCCAGATACCTATGTGTTCTGCCTGGTCATGGTTCGATTAATTCTTTTTATCAACTTACATCATCTGCAAACAGGGACACTTCTGAGTCTATTCCCTTTTCCCTCATGTCGTTCCAAAAAACCAAAAAAGCACCGGCCGGACTGACCCCTGTGGAACCCCCCTGTCCAAGGGGCCCACTCGCACCGCCACGTACCTGACTCGCTGTTGTCTTCCTGACAGGTATTCCCCGATCCATTGTATGCCTTCCTTTCCTCCTGATCCTCCACTTTTTTCCTTCTCGTGAAATTTAAAACGCTTCTTTTTCAGTCAAAAAAAGCAACCCCATTCTCTTTTTTGTTTACTGCTGTCACCTTGTCATAGAACTCCCGAAGGTTTGCCGGTTTTCCATCCCCGAAAACCGGGAAACGTCATTGATAAACTGATTCCTTTCTAGGTGCCCACCCCTCTTCTCCCGATAATCTTCCCTTTTACTTTGTGTGTGTGTGTGTGTGTGTGTGTGTGTGTGTGTGTGTGTGTGTGTGTGTGTTTCCATTTTTTTGTGTGTGTTGTGTGTGGGGAAACACCAAAACCGCCCCCCCAGAACCCGGGGCCCCCCGTGGGGAAGGAGGGTTTAACCAGGCCATTGGGGGTCTTTTTTGTGTGTGTGTGTGTGTGTGTGTGTGTGTGTTGTGTGTGTGTGTGGGTGGTTCAGAATGATTTTTTCGAAATTATTGCATACACAAATTTTCGCTTCCCTTTTTCCAAGAGGAGAGTTGCCATTTAAGCCAAAATCCCAAGTTTTACCTGTTCGTGCTTTATAATTAGTGTTAAAGTTCACAGTTATTGCTGCAAAAAAATTTTTTCCCGCATTCTTTTTTGGTCAATGTTTCCCTTGATGTTGTATTATAAATCACTATAATAGGTCAGAGTTTTTCCCAAATTAAACTACTTTATACATTAGATGAAATTCATTAACGGAAATTTATGTGAGACAATAACAAGGAGACGTGTCGGCCAGGCTGTAAGATGCTCTTAAGGAGACGTGTTGGCCAGGTTTAAGATGCCCCCACAGGAGACGTGTTGGCCGGGCTGTAAGATGCTCTGACAGGGGGAAGTGGGCCAGGCTGAAAGATGCCTTACAGGGGACGTTTGGGCCAGGCTGAAGATCCCTTTTACAGGAGACGTGTTGGCCAGACTGTAAGATCCCTTTTACAAGAGACGTGTTGGCCAGGCTGTAAGATGCCTTACAGGGAGACGAATTGGCCAGGCTGTAAGATGCCCCTCACAAGAGACGTTTTGGGGCCAGGCTGTAAAAAATCCCTTTTACAGGAGACGTTTTCGGCCAGGCTGTAAGATGCTCTGACGGGAAACGTGTTGGCCAGGCTGTAAGATGCTCTCACAGGAGACGTTTTGGGCCCGGGGCTGTAAGATCCCTTTTACAGGAGACGTTTTGGGGCCAGGCTGAAATGCTCTTACGGGGAGGCCGGCCAGGCTGAAGATGCTTTTACAGGAGACGTGTGGGGCCAGGCTGTAAGATGCCCCACAGGAGACGTGCCCCAGGCTGAAAGATGCCCCACAGGAGACGTGTTGGGGCCCAAGATCCCTTTTACAGGAGACGTGTCGGCCAGACTGTGATCCCTCTTACAGGAGACGTGTTGGCCAGGCTGTAAGATGCTCTCACAGGAGACTTTGGGGGCCAGGCTGTAAGATGATCTTACAGGAGAGTGGGCCGGGCCCAAGATGCCCCCAGGAGACGTGTTGGCCAGGCTGAAAAGATGCCTCACAGGAGACGTGTTGGCCAGGCTGTAAGATCCCTTTTACAGGAGACTTTTTAAGGCTGTAAGATGCCTCACAGGAGACGTCAGCCAGGCCTAAGATGCTCACAGGAGACGGGCCAGCCAGGCTGTAAGATCCCTTTTACTGGAACGTGTCGACCAGGCTGTAAGATGCTCTCACAGGAGACGGGGCCGACCAGGCTGTAAGATGCCCCACGGGAGACTTTCGGCCGGGCCTTAAAAGATGCCTCACGGGGGCGTTTTGGGAAGATGCCTCACAGGAGACTTTCTGCCAGGCTGTAAGATCCCTTTTACAGGAGACGTGTGGGGCCAGGCGGAAAGATGCTCTTACAGGAGAGGGTGTCGACCAGGCTGAAAAATCCCTTTTCACAGGAGACGTGTCGGTCAGGCTGTAAGATCCCTTTTACGGGAGACGTGTCGACCAGGCTGTAAGATGCTCTCACAGGAGACGTGTCGGCCAGGTTGAAGATCCCTCTCACGGGAGACGGGGTTGGGGGGCCGTAAGATCCCTTTTACAGGAGAGGGGGTTGGCCAGGCTGTAAGATGCCTTACAGGAGACGTGTTGGCCAGGTTGAAAGATGCTCTCACAGGAGAGGGCCGGCCAGGCTGTAAGATGCTTTTACAGGAGACGTGTCGACCGGGCCCGAAAGATGCCTCACGGGAACGTGTCGGCCAGGTTGAAGATGCTCTTACGGGGAGACTTTCGAGAAAGGTTGAAGATGCCCCACAGGAGACTTTCAGCCAGGCTGTAAGATGCCCTTACAGGGAGTGTTGGCCAGGCTGTAAGATCCCTTTTAGGGGGAGACGTGTTGGCCAGGCTGAAGATCCCATTACAGGAGACGTGTCAGCCGGGCTGAAGATGCCTCACAGGAGACGGGGTTAGCCAGGCTGTAAGATTTTTACAGGGAGTGTCGGCCGGGCTGTAAGATGCTCCACAGGAGACGTTTGGCCGGGCTGTAAGATCCCTTTTACAGGAGACTTTGGGGCCGGGTTTGATGTTTCACAGGAGACGTGGGGGCCAGGCTGTAAGATCCCTCACGGGAGACGTGTAAACCAGGTTGTAAGATGCCCCACAGGAGACGTGTCGGCCAGGCTGTAAGATGCCCCACAGGAGACTTTCGGCCAGGCTGTAAGATGCTCTCACAGGAGACGTGTGGGCCCAAACCGAAAAGATGCCTCACAGGAGACTTTCAGCCAGGTTGTAAGATGCCTCACAGGAGACGTGTCGGCAAGGCGGGAAGATGCCCCACAGGAGACGTGGGGGCCAGACTGTAAGATGCTTTTACAGGAGACGTGTCGACCAGGCTAAAGATGCCTCACGGGGGGACTTTCGGCCAGGCTGTAAGATGCCCTCACAGGGGGACGTGGGGCCGGGCCCAAGATGCTCTTACAGGAGACGTGTTGTCCAGGCTGAAAGATGCCTCACAGGAACGTTTGGGCCAGGCTGTAATATGCTCTGATAAAATTTTTTTTGTCACTAAATCATCTTTCCCGAACTGGTAAATGTTTTGGAGTTTTTGTTTTATGTTTATGATGGTCAGTGATTTTTGTGTCATTAAAGATTTATCTCATTATGAAGGTCTTTTTACCGTAACTTTTATTTATTGAAAGGTTACATAATTATGCCTTTTTTAATGTGTTGAAGATATTGTAACCAGAGTGACTAACCCGGGTTGGGGAAACTGGCTTAATACTAAAGTATTTGTTTAACGATAACGATAATTACTTTTACTGTTAAAAAAACCCTATAACCGCCATAACTTCGAACTATAGTGACTTCAGTACTGCCGGAAGAAACCTTTTAACACTGCCATAACTACTGAACTATAGTCACTTTAGTCCTGCTGGAAGAAACCTATAACACTGCCATAACTACTGAACTATAGTGACTTCAGTCCTGCTGGGAAAAAACCCATAACACTGCCATAGCCACTGAACTATAGTGACTTCAGTCCTGCTGGAAGAAACCATAACACTTTCCTAACTACTGAACTATAGTGACTTCAGTCCTGCTGGAAGAAACCATAACACCCCTAGCTACCAATGGGGACTTCAGTCCCGGAAGAAACCCTTCCTTTCCCTAACTACTGAACCATAGTGACTTCAGTCCTGCTGGGAAAAAACCCATAACACTGCCATAACAACTGAACTATAGTGACTTCAGTCCCGCCGGAAGAAACCTATAACACTGTCATAACTACTGAACTATAGTGACTTCAGTCCTGCTGGAAGAAACCCATAACACTGCCATAACTACTGAACTATAGTGACTTCAGTCCTGCTGGGAAAAAACCCATAACACTGCCATAACTACTGAACTATAGTGACTTCAGTCCTGCTGGAAGAAACCCATAACACTGCCATAGCTACTGAACAATGGGGACTTCAGTCCTGCTGGAAGAAACCTATAACACTGCCATAAAACTCTGAACAATAGTGACTTCAGTCCTGCTGGAAGAAACCCATAACACCGCCATAACTACTGAACTATAGTGACTTCAGTCCCGCTGGAAGAAACCTATAACACTGCCATAACTACTGAACCATAGTGACTTCAGTCCTGCTGGGAAAAAACCCCATAACACTGCCATTTAAATACTGAACTATAGTGATTTCAGTCCCGCTGGGAAGGGAAAACCCATAACACCCCTAACTACTGAACCATAGTGACTTCAAAAACCCGCTGGGAAAAAACCTTTTAACACTGCCATAACTAATGAACTATAGTGACTTCAGTCCTGCTGGAAGAAACCATAACACTGCCATAACTACTGAACCATAGTGACTTTAGTCCTGCTGGAAGAAACCTTTTAACACTGCAATAGCTACTGAACTATTTGTGACTTCAGTCCTGCTGGAAGAAACCTTTTAACACTGCCCATAACTACGGGAAACCCTAGTGACTTCCCGTCCTGCTGGAAGAAACCTATAACACTGCCATAACTACTGAACTATAGTGACTTCAGTCCTGCTGGAAGAAACCCATAACACTGCCATAACTACTGAACTTTGTGACTTCAGTCTTGCCCGGAAGAAACCTATAACACTGCCATAGCCACTGAACTATAGTGACTTCCCGTCCTGCTGGAAGAAACCTATAACACTGCCATAACTACTGAACTATATTTACTTCAGTCCTGCCGGAAGAAACCTATAACACTGCCATAACTACTGAACTACAGTAACTTGCATCTTGTTTGGAGGATACAAAAAGTTGTAGTTACTGAAGCCTTTTAACATTTCCCCCCTTTTTTTTGCTAGTAAACAGACAAGAATAACTAAAATTATTAGTATATCTCACACAAGTCTAAGTTTTTTTCCAGCCCAAAAAGTGGAAAAGATCAAGCCGTACGTAGTGTTAAACAGAATTGTCAAAATATTTATGAAGAAAATTATTTAACAATAGTTAAAAAAAAAAAAAGAAATACTTTATGCAAAGAAAATTTGACTTATGGTACTGGGGTTTCAAAAAATATATTAGAGCAAAAAAAATTTTTGCAAAAAAAAAAGCAGTAGGAGACAGTAACAATGAGAGGAACTAACCAGCTTAGGAATGGGTTTAAATCCCTTTTTGGGGGTCAGATGGGGATTATCCCTGATGGTCGACCATTACCTGGGGTTAATGATTTTTTTGGTCTGTATTCTGGATAGGTTTTTTTTGATAAATATTTTAAATTTGAGAAAAGAAAGATAAGAAAATGGGATTTTTGGGAGATGTTAAGAGAATGTGTTGGTAATGTTGAGTGATGCAAAATATATGAATGCCAGTTTTGAAACACTGTTGAGGGCGCAGTGGAAAACTTTGAAGTGTTTGGTGTAAAAGCAGAGTAAAACCCTTTTTTGCTTACCTCAAGGATACAGCCAACATATGAACATACAAGAACGGTAAAGAAAACACAAAGTCGGTACAGTAAGACGCAAGAACAGTACGTTGAAAAAGGACTTTTAAAAGTTAAAAGTTCAGGTTGGACGTTTAGCAATTTTCACATTTTGCAGAATATGAACCCAAACTGTTCTTCAGGCTGAGGGACTGACCACCTCAAAACTACGACCCCAATGGTGATGGACTGATTACATCGTCTTTATTTTTCTACTGCTTCTGCTGTGGCTTAGTCATTGCACCAGACAAGCCTGGCCCATGGCCCGGCTGCAAGACTAGGAAAACTCTCGAAAGCCTTCAAAGGTATTGACTTGGCATAAATTATTTATATGACTTAAACTGATACTAAATGAACTTAATTTTTTTTTTTATTATGACATCTGTAAGATGACAGTAAATGAGTCACAGCAACAGCAAATGATTGTAGCAAATTGTTTTTGGACAGCTGAAAAATTGGTAATGAAAGCAATGAGTTACCGAAGGGTTCTGTTGCTTTGTAATTCATGCAGCATTTGTTCCCATTGCTCAGTTTGTTCTAGAGTCAGTACTCTTCTTTATGCTCACAAATGTATGGTACCATGTTGAATTAGGAAATAGTTCTAGGAACACTACTGTTCCTGATGTATGTGAATGACCTGTCAGATGGAAGCGAAGCCTCTTTTTTTTGCAGATGTGAAACTGTCACCAAGAATGCGAATAATGAGAGCCTCCAGGGTGATCTTGACAGGTTACTGGCCAAACAGGAAGGGGACGGAGGGGGGGAGGGCAGATGAGGCTCGATGGCCGAATAAAGACTGAGGCAAGAAAATATAGGGATCTACCTGAGAGCTGTTCCGGGGGTCAACGCTCCCGTGGGTCGGTCTTCAACCAATCCTCCCGGTGGATAAAACCTGTTCAACCAGGCTGTTACTGGTGGCCACACGCAATCCCACGTACGAACTACAGCCCGGCTGATCGGGCACTAACTTTAGGTATCTGTTCTCTTGAAGACAAACAAGGGTCCCTTATGTATGATGAGAGGCAGTTGAACAGTCTTGGGGCCCCCCATATATAATATTAAAAGTAATCAGGACAGGGTTCGGAGGCCAGAAACCAACAGTGTCGGTCGATGAAGTTTAATAAAGGACATCAGAAGCCAAGACGGTACCCTCGCCAAAACAGTCGTAGGCACACACACACACATACATAAACATACACATACACACAACACACAACACACACACACACACAGCGAGTCTCGACCGCAACACAAAGTGACAACACACACACACACACACACACCGAGGAAGAAGTGAAGAGGCTGCTGAGTGAGCTAGATACCTCAAAGGCGATGGGGCCGGACAACATCTCTCCATGGGTCCTGAGAGAGGAAGCAGAGGAGCTATGTGTACCACTAACAACAATATTCAACACATCTATCGAAACAGGGAGACTACCTGAGGTATGGAAGACAGCAAATGTAGTCCCAATCTTTAAAAAAGGAGACAGACATGAAGCACTAAACTACAGACCAGTGTCACTGACATGTATAGTATGCAAAGTCATGGAGAAGATTATCAGGAGAAGAGTGGTGGAACACCTAGAAAGGAATGAGCTTATCAACGACAGCCAGCACGGTTTCAGGGACGGGAAATCCTGTGTCACAAACATTCTGGAGTTCTATGACAGGGTGACAGCAGTAAGACAAGAGAGAGAGGGGTGGGTAGATTGCATTTTTCTTGGACTGTAAGAAGGCGTTTGACACAGTTCCACACAAGAGATTAGTGCAAAACCTATAGGACCAGGCAGGGATAACGGGGAAGGCACTCCAATGGATCAGGGAATACCTGTCAGGAAGACAGCAGCGAGTCATGGTACGTAGCGAGGTGTCAAAGTGGGCGCCGGTGACGAGTGGGGTTCCACAGGGGTCAGTCCTAGGATCGGTGCTGTTTCTGGTATTTGTGAACGACATGGAGGAAGGAATAGACTCCAAAGTGTCCCTGTTTGCAGATGATGGGAAGTTGATGAGAAGAATTCAATCAGACGAGGACCAGGCAGAACTAAAAAGGGATCTGGACAGGCTGCAAGCCTGGTCCAGCAATTGGCTCCTGGAGTTTAACCAAACCAAGTGCAAAGTCATGAAGATTGGGGAAGGGCAAAGAAGACCGCAGACGGAGTACAGTCTAGGGGGCAAGAGACTACAAACATCACTCAATAAAAAAGATCTTGGGGTGAATATAACACCAGGCACATCTCCTGAGGCGCACATCAACCAAATAACTGCTGCAGCATACTGTATGCAGCACCAGTTTGGAACCCACACCTAGCAAGCATGTAAAGAAACTAGAGAAAGTGCAAAGGTTTGCAACAAGACTAGTCCCGGAGCTAATATGTATGTCCTACGAGGAGAGGTTAAGGGAAATCGACCTGACGACACTGGAGGACAGGAGGGATTGGGGGGACATGATAACGACATATAAAATACTGAGAGGAATTGACAAGGTGGACAGAGACAGAATGTTCCAGAGATGGGACACAGCAACAAGGGGACACAGTTGGAAGTTGAAGACTCATATGAATCACATGGATGTTAGGAAGTATTTCTTCAGTCAAGAGTGGTTAGGAAGTGGAATAGTTTGGGAAGCGATGTAGTGGAGGCAGGTTCCATACATAGCTTTAAGAAGAGGTATGATAAAGCTCATAGCGCATGGAGAGTGACCCAGTAATGGCCAGTGAAGAGGCAACCACAACTAGGTAAGCACACACACACTTTGGATAAGATATAAGAATTACGAGATACACCAGAAAATGGTCCCAAAGTAAATAATGATTTACGACGATTATTTTACTTAAACACGTGAAATTAGTCTAGTTTGTTTTAATAAGCTAAGCATTTTTCTCATTCAGATACATAGATACATACATATATTATATATATATATATATATATATATATAATATATATATATATATATATATATATATATTATATATAATAATATATACAGTTAATATTAGTAACTTGTCCTCGGTGACAAAATAGTGTTCCAGGCTTGAGACTGTGTAGCGTGACTGCTGGGGTCACACATGGGCGTGAGGAATTAACTTGTTCTGGTTTACTTAGGCGTTCTAGCCACCTGTCTTCGTGATGAAGCTGGTAATTAATTGTTTACTTGATTTCCTTCATGAGGGAAAATCACTATATGTTTCAAGTGCAAATGACGCGACTTATACAAGAACTTGTTTTTTTTATTGCAATATTTTAAGTGCATACATGTTGTCATATATGAATTAGAAGACTGGTCAGCCAAACATGGTCTGAGACCTGGTCTGGAGACTGGCGAACTGCTGGGAACCTGGTCTGGGAGACCTGGTCTGGAGACTGGTCTGGAGACTGTCTGGGAGACCTGGTCTGGAGACCTGGTCTGGAACCTGGTCTGGGAGACTGGTCTGGGAGCGATCAAGACTGGTCTGGGAGACCTGGTCTGGGACCTGGTCTGGACAGAGAGGAGCGATGATCCCCGCAAACATCTGCAGGCAAAATGCAGATGTGTAGTGATCATCTCTAGTTGCAGTTCATTGAGTGCACAAGCACGGGAGGAGAGAGTGCACAACAACTCAGTGTTCTTACTACTCATTCCAGCTGAAACCAGGTGTCACCCGAGGTTTTGTGCAAGGTCGTCCAGGCCTATACCTACACAGCGGAAAAAACAAGTTCTAGCTGTGTGTCATCTGAGAATGCTGGCAAGGTCGTCCAGACCTGGCCCATGGCCGGGCTCCGGGAGTAGTAACACTCGAAATTCATCGAAGGTATATCAAAGGTAAAGGTATACCTTAGATTACCTCCCTACCGAGAACCACCAGATATTTGTCTACCTATCTACCTGCCTGTTTAACTCCCCGCCTGTCTGACTACCTACCTACTGTGCCTTCATTTCTTGCCTGCTAACCATCATTTCCTGACTGTCTGCCACCTAAATACCTACCATCATTCTTTCTTACTTTCAGATACTTAGAAGATGACCGCTACCGCGTATTAGTCTATGACCAGGCATGAACTTGTCACGTTCCCTCCAGAAGAAAGTGGTTTGTTGATAAATTGTCTTGTATTTGAGAGTGGGGTGTCTAGAAGCCTCGCGCCCTTTGTTTACTAGGGAATAGTTCTCTTATTGCACTTGTTGGATCTCTGCTTATCTTCACAATAATGTGCACCTGTTCCTTTAGTATAAAGTTGTGTAATGCACAGGTTTGGAACCTATTCATCCAGTGTTTCCCTGGTTATAAATCATAATAAACCTTTTTTACTGGTACAGTAGGAAGTACAGTTTGAAAGATTGTTAAGTCTTCTTAAAATTGTTAAAACTGTACTAACTGTGTATTATCTGCGGGGAACTAACGTTCGCTGTACTTTTTCCAAGTCTGCAATTTCGCCAGTCTTAAATGGGGCTGTTAGTGGAGATCAATTAGTAGCGCTAATGGTGCAGAGACGCCTTTATCGGCGGCTCTGGTGATGCGCATCCCATTTTGTAAACGGCGGAAGGCGATATCTTGGCCGATATGGGTGATGAATTGCTTGTAGTAATTTTTTGTATCGTTTTGGGAGTTCTGTTAGTTACTAGAGGAAACAACCTGCTTGACTTGGTTCTTGCCAACAAAGAATCACTAGTTAATAATCTTGAGGGTAATGATGAGCTTGGGGAAAGCGATCACAAATAACTTAGTTTCAATGTATTATGGAATTACCCAGATAACTGCAATCAAGTCTCTGTCCCAGATTTCCGCTTGGCCGACTTCATGGGGCTGAGAAATTACCTGGGTGAGCTAAATTGGGATGACCTGACTATGGGTTAGGTAGGTGATGTTGTTTGCCAATATGATGTGTTTCAGAGCATAGTGCTAGCTGCCCAGACAACTTTTGTTCCAAGTAGGGAAATTAGATCAAACAAAAATTATTCCAAATGGATAAACAATAGATTAAAACATCTCATTGGTCAAAAGAGAGGCACATATAACCGTATCAAAAGAGGGAAAGGGCAGTTAAGAAATCAATACATTCAATTAAAGAGAAAATAAAAGGAATAAGACCAGAGTCATGTGTCAGAGAGTAAAAGACTAGAGTCATGTGGCCAGAGAGTAAAGACTATCATGTATCCAGAGTAACACTAGAGTCATGGGGGCCAGAGTAAACACTAGAGTCATGTGGTCAGAGTAAACACTAGAGTCATGTGGCCAGAGAGTAAACACTAGAGTCATGTGGCCAGAGAGAATATCAGTCATGTGGCTGTAAGAGTAATGACACTAGAGTCATGTGGCTAGAGAGTAAAGACTAGAGTCATGTGGCCAGAGAGAATAGACTAGAGCGTGTGGCCAGAGAGAAAGACATCATTTACAAAGTTGAAGCAAGAGAGAGAAGGACATTATGAAGATTAGGAAGGATATGGGTTATAGATCCCATGAAAACACTCATAGCAACACCATAGCAACACCATAGCAACACCATATCAACACCATAAATAAACAATTACAGCAAACACCACAAAGCAAACACCATAGATTAAAAAAAAAAAAATTATCTTGAAAGGCGAATAAGATATAGACATCAGTGGGAATAGTGAGATGAAGTAGACTTTCATTAGTCTTAACTCTGAAAACTGTGAACATTGTTGTTATATTAACCTGCTGATCACTGTCACATTATCACAGGACACTGGTTAATCCTAATACTGTCTTGCTCAATTTAAATAAGAACAAAAAGGGTCTCTATTCTGATTTCCCACCCCAATTTATGCAAAATTTGCCATATTGTCTGTATTCACTCAATATAGTGAACATTAATGTTATTTTTCTCTAATATTCACTCCATCACCAGCACTGCCACTCTAATACTATCACTAACACAAATACCATGGACTACCACTACTCCACCTCAACCACCACCTCCACCTACCACCGACTCACCAGTACCTTCACTGGGCTCACTACCTTACCTCCACCACCTCAACCACTACCTCCACTACCACTCACCTTTACCTCCACCACCTCAACCACTACCTCCACCACAGCCTACCCTCCACTACCACCACCTTCACTACCACTACCTTTACCTCCAACCACTCACTCCACTGGCTCACCACACCTTTACCTCCACCCACCTCAACCATCATCCACTACCAGCTTGCCTTACCTCCACCAATTCAACCATAACAATGCTTAACACTACTCCACTTCCACCCACTTCAACCACTACTCCACCACTTCAACCACTACCTCCACCACATTACCTTTACCTCCACCACCTCAACCACTCACTCTACTACCACTACCTTTACCTCCACCACCTCAACCACTACCCCACTACCTTTACCTCCACCACCTCAACCACTTCACTCCACTACCTTTTACCTCCACTCCACCTCAACCACTGCCCTCCACTACCTTACCTCCACCACCTCTACGATCACTTACCACTACCATTGCTTCACCTCCATCACCCAATATTCATCAAGAAGGAAATACAGATGACGCTCTCTAGTCCACGGGACCACAGTTCTCAAGACTGGCTAAATCCGGCCAAGCCAGGTGTTGTCCCCGTCATCCGAGAAACATATCACGGTGGTGCACATTAGCCCAGGCTGGCCCAAGAGCTGGGCCAGGTGGTGACATCACAGGTAGGGGACATCACTACCACCTGGCCCCTACTTTGGGCAGGGCAGTGATATCGTCACAGGGAGGACAGAACACTACTAGCTGGCCCACTTCTGTCATGGTAAAGAGATCAAGGTGGAGGATATCTCACCACCTGGCCCTACTGGCCATGAGAGTAATCCACTAGTGGTGGAGCCCACTTATACTAATTTTAATAATTTTAGGTCACTGATAATGAATATCATGGTTAAATTGTTTTTTAGCTCTGCCTTTCAATATAGACCTACGTGTCACAACAGGCTGCAACAAGCTTGCAGTGTGCTTTCACTAACACTCACAGTCTCACTGGGACCTTCATTATTGTTCCAGCAGTCATACAAGGTGGTTGGGTGTCAGTTTATATTTGAGGTGACATTTTCAGCCAAACATTCTTTAAAACTTATACTAAAATATTCACTCGAGCAAACTATTGATATGCATGTGAGGTATATTTATATTAATTTTATTTTCCACTGATGTGAGGCATTATATTAATTTATTTTCCTATTGAATGATATATAAATACTTCAGCTTAGCCGTCATGATCTGTATTATAATGATAAATTAACAATAAATTTATAAAGTTTATCTTCAATCTTGTTTGTTGTTTTCTTCTTCCAGATGCCTCGTACCTGTGTGACTAGTACAGACAACTTCACACTTGTAAGAGCATCCTTTGTAATTCAGAAGCTCCGCATAAAACTGATAAGGCCAGGTGCTGCATATCACCTATAGCCTTGGATGAAGATTAAGACCAGGATAATGAACTGGCCTCCACACATATGCTGCAACAATTGTGCTTGGGAAGCATTCAAATTAGTGATTGTATAATTTCTAAAACAAAAAGAATTGGTGTGGAAACTCATCATATGAATTAGAAGAAATGAATGTAAGATGTCACTTAAATCCACCCTTGGACTCTACATTTAGACTTTTTTTTGTCCAGTGAACCAGTGGGCAAGTTGCGCACGAACATAGAAAGGCTTCCAATTCCTAGATATTTCAACTACAGAAAATGGTACCAGGGCAATAACATTAATGCTTGCAGACTATTGTTATATTGACAAAGGATGATTCTTCAGGCCACTATAAGCGTCAAAGTCAGGAGAGGAAAATGGATTAGAGTTTAAACATACTGGATATTATACAGCCGTTATAATAAAATAATAAAATATTATATATCTCGTATCTTAAACCTTATAACCACAAGATTTTCTTAAGGAGGAGTCGGATTCAACACATGAAAATACATAGCTCAATTAATCTGTTCCCCATTTTTGATGGCATCTGCACTCAAATTTACTTCCACGCTTCCCTCCTACAGTTACTTTACCACTTATGATGACATCCCCAACCACAATTTATTTCTCACTTGGTTCAACTCCCCACACACTCACTTAACATTTCCCAAAATCTCTCTCTCTCTCCCCTCTGCCCTTCTCTCTTCTCCAGGTGCATAAACACTTACTATGTTCCACTTCACATCCAACCTTTATTTTACCTCCACATTTATATCTTCTACCTGCCATAACTGATTATTCAACATTATTGCCACTCCTTCTTTTGGGTTTCTGAACCATTTGAAACCCCTGACCTAACCTTCCCATTTATTTCTCCCCACTGAAACCTCCTGCCCCCTTCAGCTTTGGTCTCACTTAGCCATATCCAGCATCTTTTCATTCATAACATCTACAATCATCTTTTTTCAACATTATCTGCACAATAGTCCACTGCACATTCAAACATCCCACTTTACGTTTTCTTCTTTTTCTTTAGTAAATCTATGTTATGGAAAAGGAAGATGAATTCATTTACAAAACACGCATGGCTTATGCAGTGAAAGATTTTGTTGTTAGTACTGTTTTAAACCACTCAAGATTGCTGCCGCTCACATTTTTATATTTTAATCAGAGGCAAAGCGCTAATTCCATATGGGTCATATAGCACTTGTGGAACAGAGATTCCAAATTGATACAAGCAAGGTATAAATAAGTCCAGTTTGGATCAAGAGCTCATCACCAGCATCAGTACAGCCAATGGAAAACAAGGTCAAATATTACTATATCATTCCAGATTAAAAGTGAAAAATAATGATTATAAATAATACCACAATTATACCTCCAACATTCTTGGTTCAGAAGGATAAGACCTAGAAGTATAGATAACACCAGTAAGAAGATACATTAGTAAATGGTATGATACACCAGTGTTGTAAGGAGTACACCAGTGTTGGGCGATACCAGTGTTGTATGATACCCACAAGGATACACCAGTGCTGTATGATACACCAGTGTTGTAAGATACACCTGTGCGGTGTGTATGATACACCAGTAAGAAGGATGCACCCGCAAGTTGTATGATACACCAGTGTTGTATGATACACCAGTACAGGCTATACACCAGTGCTGCAATGACACCAAAGTGTTGTAATGATACACCAGTGCGTTACACGATACACCCAGTGTTGCATACACTATTGTTGTATGATACACCATTGTTGTATGATGCAACAGTGTTGTGCGATACACTATGTTGGGTAATGACACCAGTGTTGTATTGATACACCAGTGTTAAATGATACACCAGTGTTGTACGATACACCAGCAGCGATACACCAGTGCTGTATGATACAACCAAGCAAATGATACACTAAAAGAGATACAATCAGTGTTGTAATGATACACTCAGTGTTGTATGATACACTAGTGTTGTAAAGCATACACTAGCAAGCAGAAGGATACACCAGTGTTGTATGATACAATCAGTGTTGGTATTACCACCAGTAAGCAGCTGAACAAGGTCTCATATGTTGTATGATACACCACAGTGTTGTATGATACACCAGTGCTGGGTGTTTGACACCAGTGTTGTATGATACACCAGTATTGTATGATACACCAGTGTTGTAAGGATGCCACCAGTGTTGTACGATACACCAGTGTTGTACGATGCACCAGTGTTGTACTACACCAGTGTTGTAATGATACACCAGTGTTGTATGATATACCAGTAATGTTGTATGATACACTAGTGTTGTATGATACACCAGTGTTGTATGATACACCAGTGTTGTATGATACACTAGTAAGCAGTATGTATACACTAGCAGATGGTACACTCAGTGTTGTAACATACACCAGTAAGAAGATATCTGAAAGAAATATACAATGGTGCGTTGGGAGGATAATGACCAGTGTTGGTATGATACACTCAGGTTGTATGATACACCAGTGTTGTATGATGTTCAGTGTTGTATGATACACCAATGTTGTAATGATACACCAGTGCTGTACTTATTACACCAGTGTTGTAAGTGATACACCAGTGTTGTATATACAATCAGTGTTGTATGATACACTAGTGTTGCAGGATGTTGCCCAGTGTTGTACGATACACCAGTGTTGTATGATACACCCAGTGTTGCATGATACAATTAGTGTTGTAATGATACACCAGTGTTGTATGATATAATTATGTTAAAATGATACACCAGTAAGCAGTGATACACCAGTGTTGTATATGATACACCAGTGTTGTATGATACACCAGTGTTGTATGATACACCAGTGTTGCATGATACACCAGTGTTGTAATGCATACACCAGTGTTGTACGATTACACTAGTGTTGTATGATATACTGTGTTGCATTGGATACACCAGTGTTTAAGTGATATGTCCACAGTATGATACTAGTGTTTGTATGATAAACCAGTATGCATGATACACCAGTGTTGGAATTTTGAATCTGGATTAGTTGAGCCCTCTTCTTTTCTCACATCATTGTTGCTAAACACTGTTGGAATGATCACTGTACAGATTTCATAAAATGTCCTGCAAATTTCCCGAGATGACTTCCACAATCCTTGAAAAGTTTGAGTTTGATTAAATAATGCATCTGAGAAATAAAATGAAGAATATTAGAGGTTAAAATGAAATTATTGGTGAGAATATTCCGATAAATGGGAAAACATCCGCTAGTTAAAACTAAAACACTTTTGAAATATTGTTAGCTTTTATTTTTGCTGCCAAAGTTCTGATTTAGTTATGGTGAGGACTTCAGTCTGGCCATAACATTGAGTGAGTCTACTAAATTTAACTATGTTTGGGAAATGTTGCCTCTATTTGAAGGCTCTGAGCAGACTTTCCCACAAATTGTTAAGATAATGCACTCAGCCTGAGGGATAATTGTCTGTCCTTCAACTCTCTATTTCATCGCCTGATCTTCTCTCTCTGAGAATCACATGATCCCGTCGCGCTGTAAATATTAATCAGGAGAATTTACAGCTTGAAAATATTATTGCAAGAAAATAGCAATAGCATATACTTAATAAATAAGTTTATGGTAAATTATAACACCTTTATTAACTGAAGACAAAACAAAAGAAATTAACGTCTTCCTTTATTTACCAAAGACAAGCAAAAATATAAATTATACGGATGGCGAATAATTAAACTTTTTTATTCTTGCTTTATTTTGTTTTGTTTATATAGATGTCAGATTTCTTGTGGTATTTTACAACAAACAACCCACATGAAGAGATGAGTTTACAACGATTTTGGTTTGACTGGGACCATTTAAAGTCACACTAACACAATGGAGAAGGAGGAGAGACACAGGCTTGAGCAGATTAGGACGGGACAAGAGATAAAGAGGAAAGATAGAAGAGGCAGGCAGAGGTAGTAGTAGTGGTAGTAGTAGTAGGAATCAGTCAAATATTACTACAATAAAATAATATAATTCATGTTAAGCGCCAACCTATTTGGGTTATTCAGTTACTAAATACTTTGTGGAGGGTTTTATCCTCCTGTCTAAGTGCGAGACAGACACGTTTCTATTTGTATCAGTCACAGAAAGAGGAGATGGCGGGTGAGCTTAGGCTCATTGTAGGCAGAACAAATTACGCTAAGAATAAAGGACAACACCTTCCTCTTGGTTCTCTCTCCTGGGTTTTCTTTCTTCTGCCTTTTTTGTATTGTCCTTTTATTATTTTTCCCTCTATGTTCTTGTTCCTACTTCTCTGTGGGCCCCTAGCTCCTTGTGGGCCCCTTTCTAGCTCCCTTGCAATGTCTTCTTTTAGCATTTGGACTGACCTACCACTACTACTACCTCTACCACTACCTCTTCCACTTTTTCTTACCACTCCCTCTTGTCCTATCCCTGTCTCCGCATATATATATCCTCCATTTTGTTAGTGTGATCTTTGGGGGAATATCCAGGGACCCAACGTGGCAAGCTCCTCTTCTATGTGCGGTTATTTGTGTATTGTTCTAGTCACGCATTGAGTCTTTTTTGTTAATTATTGTACTTAATATTTATCTAATCATTGTTTTGATTTTTCTGTTTGTATAGTTTGTTCTTCTTGACGATTTTTGCTTTTCATTTTTTCTTGTTGTTCATTGGTCATTGTTTCCTTTTGTAATTTATTATATATTTGCCTTTCAGCATTTTGTCGGTGTCAATTATTGCTTTTATTTATCCTTTGAGTCTTTATTGTTATGGCTCAGTTATGTTGTGTAATTTTTGTTAATATTTCACCATAATTTATAAGCCATGAAGGGAGAGAAGGAAGTAACCTAGCCATTTTCCTTGTTATCGTCCCTTTTCCTCGTCTGTTTTCCTTCCTTGTTTTCCGCTGTTTTTGTTCATCTTGTCTATACTCCTTCCTTCCTCTTCTACTTTTTATTCCCAGCTTCTTTACTGTTGTTTCTTTAGATTGTTCTACTCTTACTGGTCTTTGGTTCTGTACTGCACTGCCTCCTCAGCGGGTCAGACATTTATCAATACGACGCAATAATTCACGCAGTGAGGTCGACGCTTTGGGTTAAGATCCATGGCTTGATTGACTTTGGTTATCCAACCCTTGAGGCCAGTTTCAGTGCTTTGTGATTAATGACATCACATATCCATATGAATAAATATCAGTAGCTGAGTGGATGGCTTACAGCAAAGGATCTCCTGGAGACACCAAGGAAAGTCTTCAGATCACCTTCCATGAAGATAATATTGTCCTTTAGACACGCCAACTGTAGTCAATATGCTTACTTTTAGGGTTCTCAGTTGATCCAGGTCGATGATGACGTTATCCTCTTTTAAATCGTTGTGGATAAATCCAGCCTCATGGATTCTCTAAGGTCCTCTTGCCAATTCGATTCCAACATCAAGGAGGATGTATGTGAACCCTGTAAGATGTCCAGAAGGCTCTGGTTGCCCTTGTAAGACATAAGCATCGCAGAAGGATTGTCTTGAACCCGTGAAGAACAGTATGCACTCCGGCCTTTTCAGGCTTTGAAGAATTTTGGCCTCCTTCAGGAAACTTGCGCAATATTTCTAAAGCTTTATCCTTTTTGTCGACATTTTGATGTTTTCAGACCTGCTTTGGTCCATCGCGGTAAGTCACAAGATAAACATTGCAGATCCCTCACAAGGAGACCTCCTTTTGGTATCGATAAGATCCTCCACGACTTCGTTCAAGAACTCATGCTTTTACTATCAATCAGCAACTAAACCGTGCTCTGTATATATCTGAAACCAGAAACAAGAGTCTTGATTGGTAATGAAAATTGTTTTTCTCTGCCCAGATCTTGATGAGTTACTTAGTGAGTTGTTTACTGAAGTGTCAAGTATAGGACACTGGGAAGATATATAAAGATATAGAGAGCATAGCGATGTGAAGAGCTGTAGTAATAGCTAGTAGATATAGATATTATGATGAGTGATAGTTGTGGTGTAGTGATAGTTGTGGTGTAGTGAGGATTGTAGTGTAGTGATTATATCGTGTAATAATGTTTGTAGTAGTGATTGTGTGTGGTGATGATTAGTGGTGTAGTGAGTATTGTAGTGGCAGTATTTATTGTGTGATGTGGGGAGCTTTGTGGTGCGTAAGGATTATTGTGGTGTAGTGAGTATCGTAGTGTAGTGATTATTGTGATGTGGTGATTAATGTGGTGCAAGGATTATTGTGGTGTGCGGATTACTGTGGTGTAGTGATGATTGTAGCGGAAGTGATTGATCGTAGTGTTGAGATAATCTTGTGGTGCAGTGATGATTAGCCAGTGATTGAGATGTAGATGATTGTGGTGTAGTGGGATGACTGCAGTGCAGATAAATGTGGGTGTAGTGATGATTGCAGTGCAGTGATTATTGAGGTGTAGTGACATTATAGTGATTGTAGCGGCTACATTATTGGAGGTGTAGTGATGGGCTGAATGGGTTCAGAGAACCACAAGTTGATAAATTAGACACATGTGTCACTGTATTTTATTAGGAAATCAGCTTCCACACAGTGGTTTACTGGCCCATAGTACATAGGTTACTTCTCCGGCCCCAGTTGTACTTCCTGACTGATGACTGAACACAGATTCCAGGCTGAGGGGACTGATTACCCCCAAACCTCCTCTCCACAACTTCCTGCTTTATTGACTGATGAAGACACTGTGGCTTAAACGTTTCATTAAAGATACCCAAGTGTTGCATATGTGTCTAATTTACTGTGTAGTGATGATTATAAAGTAAATATTATTGGTGCAGGTGTAGTGATGATTGTGGTGTAGTTATTATTATGTAGCAAGATTGTGGTGTAGTGAGCCCTCAAGGAAGATTGTTGATGATGGTGAGGGCTCTTGCCTCCAGGAATTGATCTGCGCTTCAGTTCCCTGAATTAAGCCTGAATATCTTCCACATCCCCCACAGACGCCATAATCTTTGCCGAGTTTAGCGCCTCCTTGATTATAATAATGTGTAGTGATTTGTAGTAGTGATTATTGTGTTGTAGTGATTGTTGTGCAGCGGATGATTGTAGTACGATTATTGTTAAAGTGTTTTCATGATTGCAGTGGTCTAATTGTTGCTTATGCGATGATTTTAAAGTATTTGATTATTGTTGTGTAGGATGATTGTGAAGCATTGATTATTGTTGTGTGATGATTGTATTGAAGTGATTTATTGTTGTGTTGTGATTGTAGTGTAGTGATTATGGTGGCGAAATAGGATTGCAGTGTAGTGATTATTGTGGTGTAATGATGATTGCAATGAGGTGATTATTGTAGGTGATTATTGTGGTGTAGTGATGATTGGGGTGTAGTGATGATTGGGGTAGTGATGATTGTAGTGTAGCATGATTGTAGTGTAGCATGATTGTAGTGCAGGAAGGTGGGTATAGGATTTATTAAGGCACTGATTATTTATGGTAGTGATGATTGTAGTAGTGAGTATTATGCAGGAGATTGAGGTGTATTGATGATTGTTGTGTAAAGGGAAAATGATTATTGTGGTGTAGTGAGAATTGTAGTGCAGTGAGAATTGTGGTAGTAATATTAGAAGGGTGAAATAATTTTGTGGTGTTGGTGATTACTGCAGAGTGGTGACAACGTGATGTTGATATTATTGTGGCATATCACTGTAGTGCAGGATAATTATGATTTTTTAGATTACTAGGGCGTAGGAGTTTTGTGGTGTGAAGAGGATTAGTGTAGTGATGATTGTGTGTTATGAGGATTGTAGTGTGATTACTGGTGGTGGGGCGATTATTATTGAGTTGTAATTTTGTAGGTTAGAGCTAAGAACAGGTGTTTTGTGGATTGTAGTCTATAGTGATGGATTGTATTACAATAGTCCTCGTAACGTAATGCTTGATTGCATTTTTGTGGAGAATTTTATTGCAGTGTTAATTGTAGCAGTGTGATAACCATAGTGTATATGTGATATAGCAATAATTGTGGTGTAGCAAGATACCACAGCAGTTTACTTATAAATGTGGTGTAGTGATGCACTGTGTGGTGTTGATAATTGTACCTAGTGATTGTATTATCTCTATGAGCTGCAAATTAAAAAATGTATAGGAATAATTATAGTTATAAATAACTGTGAATGGTATGTAATGATAGATGTTCTGTCATGAAATTTGTTGTAATGATGATTGTATGCAGGTAATTGTTATTTAGATACAATAATAGTTTAGTTATATTTAGAAAGAGATAATTATAACAGTTTCTTCATTGTTGGTAGTGAAGTGATAATTATAAGTAGTGATGTCTGTAGGTTTAGCAGTGATTAATGCAGTGATTGTAGTGTAGAGAAGATTGCTTGTACAGTGACTGTGTGTATTAATGATTGTTGTGCAGTGACTGGTAGTGAATTAATGATTGTTGTGCAGTGACTGTAGGTATTAATGATTGTTGTGCAGTGACTGTAGTGTATTAAATACTGATTCAGCAGTGAGCGACTGTAGTGTATTAGTAATGATTGTGGTGTAAAGTGACGACTGTGCTGGGCATCAATTCGCAAATGGTCAATTTTTCTTCTGAGGATGCGACACCAGTCGACTAACAGCCAGGTACACATTTTACTGATTGCTGAACAGGACAACACAAAAGGAAACACGTCAATGTTTCCACCGAATCGGAACCCGACCCTCAACGCTGGCGGAAATGAAGAGTGAGGATTTTGGCGTAGTGATGATTGTAGTGTATTGATGACTGTGTAGCGATTATAATAATAATAATAATAATAATAATAATAATAATAATAATAATAATAATAATGAGGCATAAGAAGAAGAAGAAAAAGTACTCAGTAAAAATAATGAAATATTAATAACTAATAATAATAATAATAATAGTATCGATAACTCGATGAAATCAGTTGTAAGATATCCCAGTATTACATAACCCCAGCTACCTGCCCCCAGTGTATGCGACAGTATCATATAACTCCCAGCTACCTGCCCTCAGTGTATGCGACAGTATTACATAACCCCAGCCACTCTGCCCTCGGTAAAGCGGCAGCATAACCCCAGCTACCTGCCCTTCTGGTATGGATAGCATACATAGTCCCCAGCTACCTGCCCCTCGGTGTATGCGACAGTATTACATAACCCCAGCTACCTGCCCTCAGTGTATACACAGTGTTGAGAGAACTCAGCTACCCATTCCTTGCGTATGCGACAGTATTATAACCTCAGCTGCCCGCCCCCGGTGTATGCACAGTATTATAACCCCAGCTACCTGCCCTCGGTGGCGATGGCATTACATAACCCCAGCTACCTGCCCCTCGGTGTATGACAGTGGTTTATAAACCCCAGCTACTCCGCCCCTCGGTGTATGCGACAGTGCCACTAACCCCCAGCCACCCTGCCCTCGGTGTGAGCACATATAACCCCAGCCACCTGCCCTCGGTGTATGCGACAGTATTACATAACCCCAGCTACTCCTGTCCCTGGTAGATGCGACAGACAGACAACCCCCAGCTACCTGCCCCTCGGTGTATGCGACAGATATTATGTCCCAGCTCACCTGCCCTCGGTGTATGCGACAGTATTACATAACCCCAGCTACCTCGCCCTCGATGCGACAGCACATGATAACCACAGCTACCCGCCCTCGGTGTATGCGCACAGTAGACATAACCACAGCTACCTGCCCCCGGTGTATGCGACAGTATTACAACCACAGCTAATGCCCCCAGTGTATGACCGTATTACATAAAACCCCAGCTACTCTGCCCCCAGTGTATGCGACAGTACTGAGAGCAACTCAGCACCTGCCCTCGTGTATGCGATGGTACATAACCCCAGCTACCTGCCCCCAGTGCAAGGACAGTACATAACCCCACACCTGCCTCAGTGTATGCGATAGCATTATGCACCACAGCTGCCTCGCCCTCAGTATGAATAGCATTACATAACCCAGCCACCGCCCTCAGTGTTACGACAGCATGCATAACCCCAGCTACCTGCCCTCGGTGCGCGACAGCACATATAACCACAGCTACCTGCCCTGTATGCGACAGTATTGAGCATGTCCCAAAGTTACCTGCCCTCGGTGTGGCGACAGTATTACATAACCCCAGCCACCTGCCCCCAGTGTGGCGCGACAGCATTACATAACCTCCAGCCACCTGCCCTAATGGTGAATGCGACAGGTTTGATACAACCCCAGCTACTCACCTCAGTGTATGACAGTAATATGATAACCCCAGCTACCTGCCTCGGTGTATGCGGGCAGTATTATAACCCAGCGCTCGCCCCTCAGTGTATGCGACAGTATTATAACCCCAGCTACCCGCCTTCGGTGTATACAGTATTACAGCAACCCCAGCTACCTGCCCTGTAAAGTGACAGTATTACATAACCCCAGCTACTCTGCCCCTAGTGTATGACAAAGTATTGAGCATAACCCCCAGCTACTCACCCTCTGTGGCGTGATAGTATTATAACCACAGCTACTCTGCCCTCAGTATGCGATAGGACATACAACTCCAGCTACCTTGCCCCTTATGTATGATAGTACTATATAACCCTAGCACCGCCCTCGGTGTATGCGACAGTACAAGACAACCCCCAGTGCCTGCCTTCTAGTAAGTATGCGACAGATAGCATAACCCCCAGCCACTCTGCCCCTTGGCATGCGTGACAGTATTGCATGAACCCAGCCACCGTTCCCGGTGTATGCGACAGCATTACATAACCCCAGCTACCTGCCCGGTGGCGACAGTATTACAACCCCAGCTACTCGCCCCTCGGTGTATGCGACAGTATTATAACCCCAGCTACCTGCCCTCGGTATGCGATGCTTACATAACCCCCAGCTACTCTGCCCTCGGTGTATGCGACAGTACATAACCCCAGCCACCTGCCCCTGGTATGCGACAGTATTGCAACCCAGCCAATACCTGCCCTCGGTGTATGCGGGAAGAAAATAAGAGCACCCTCAGCTACCTGCCCTCGGTGTATGCGATGCGCCATAACCCCCAGCTGCCTGCCCCTGGAAAGGCGACAGTATTATAACCTCAGCCACTCCGCCCTCGATGTAGCGCACAGTACATAACCACAGCTACCTGCCCTCGTGAAAAGACAGTATTACATAATTCACAGCTACCTGGCCCTCGTGGCGTGACAGCATACATAACCACAGCCACCTGCCCCTCAGTGTATGCGCGACCGTATTACATAACCCCAGCCACCGCCCCTCAGGTAAAAGGGCGCATTAGCGCCAACCCAGCTACCTGCCTTCAGTAGCAGCGACAGTATTATATAACCCCAGCTACCCGCCCTTCAGTGTATGTTGCCAGCATTACAACCACACAGCTACCTGCCCCTCAGTGGCAAAGCGACAGTATTACATAACCCCAGCTACCTGCCTCAGTAAAAGACAGTATTATAACCCTAGCTACCTGCTCCTCGGTGTATGACAGTATTATAACCCAGCTACCTGCCCTGGGTGTATGTGCGACAGCACAGGCAACCCCAGCTTACCTGCCCTCGGTGTGGTGGCGTGACAGTATTACATAACCCAGCTACCTGTCTCTCAGTGGCTATGACAGTGATTACATAACCCTAGTGCCCACCTGCCCTTTGGTAAGGGTGACAGTATTACATAACCCCAGCTACCTGCCCTCATGAAAGTGGAGCAGTATTACATAACCCCCAGCTACCTACCTCTCTTGGAGTGGTATACATAGCATTGGCATAACCCCAGCTACCTGCCCCTCAGTGTATGCCAGCCACATAACCCCAGCTACCTGCCCCTCGGTGGCGAAGTGACAGTATTACATAACCCCCAGCTACTTCCGCCTCTGTGTATAAGCATACATATATAACCCCAGCTACCTGCCCTCGGTGAGGCAGATAGCATACAACTCCCCAGCTACCTGCTCCTGTGTATGCATGACAGTATTACATAACCCACAGCTACCTCGCCCTCAGTGGCGCGACAGTATTGCAACCCCAGCCACCCTGCCCTCAGCAAGACAGCACATAACCCAGCTACCTGCCTGCAAGGGGCACAGTATTAGTATAACCCCAGCTACCTGTTCTCAGTGTATGACAGTATTACATAACCCCAGCTACTGCCCCAAAGTGATAGCATACTATAACCCCAGCTACCTGCCCCTCGGTGTATGACAGCATACATAACCCCCAGCTACCTTCCCCGGTGTATGTGCTACAGCATTACATAACCCCCAGCTACCTGCCCCTCGGTGTATGCGACAGTATTACATAACCCCCAGCTACCTGCCCTCGGTGTATGCGTGACAGTATTACATAACCTCAGCTACCTGCCCCACAAAAACCACAGCTACCTCCCCCTCGGTGTATGCGACAGTATTACATAACCCCACCCACCCCCCCTCGGTGTATAAGTTTTACATAACCACACCCACCGCCCTCGGTGTATGCAGTCCAAAACCCAAAGCCCCCTGTCCCTCATTTATGCGACGGTATTACATAACCCCAGCTACCTGCCCCCAGTGTATGCGACAGTATTACATAAACCCCGCTCCTGCCCCCAGTGTAGGGACATTTACATAACCCCAGCTACCTGCCTTTCTGAGGGGGGACAGTATTACAAAACCCCCGTTACCTGCCCCTCAGTGTAGGGACAGTTTTAAATTTTTCCCAGCTACCTGCTCCTCAGTGTAGTGCGACAGTATTACATAACCCCAGCTACCTCCCCCTGGGTTTATGCAAGAACATAACCCCAGCTACCTCCCCCTCAGTGTATGCGACAGTATTACAAAACCCCCAAAAACCCACCCCCCCTCAGTGTATGCGACAGTATTACATAACCACAGCTACCGCGACTCGGTGTATGACAGTATTACAAACCCAGCTCCCCGCCCCTCGGGTATACGACAGTTTTAAACCCAAACCAAGCTACCGCCCTTCTGATGCGAAGTTTTAAATTAACCACAGCTACCTCCCCCTCGGTGTAGGCGAAGATTAAAAAACCCCCAGCTACCTGCCCTTTTTCGGGTATGCGACAGATTACAAACCCCAGCCCCCTTTCCCTCAGTGTATGCACAGATTACAAACCCCCAGCTACCTCCCCCTCAGTGTATGCGACAGTATTACAAACCCCAGCTATCCCCTCGGTGTATGCACAGTATTACATAACCACAGCTACCTCCCCCTTTTGGGTATGCGACAGAACATAACCCCAGCTACCTGCCCCTGGGAAAGAGGGCACAGTTTTAATAACCTCAGCAAACCGCCCCTCAGTGTATGCGACAGATTACATAACCCCAGCTACCTCCCCCTCGGTGTAGGGACAGTATTAAAACCCCAGCCCCCCGCCCCTCAGTGTATGGGGACAGTATTACATAACCCCAGCTACCTCCCCCTCAGTGTATGCGAAGTATTAATAACCACAGCTACCTCCCCCTCAGTGTATGCGACAGTATTACATAACCCCAGCTACCTGCCCCTGGGTTTATGCGACAGTATTTCAAAAACCCCAGCTACCTGCCCCCGGTGTAGGGACAGTATTTTTTAACCCCAGCTACTCCCCCAGTGGCGAAAAAGTATTACATAACCCCAGCTACCTGCCCTATGTGAAAGGAAAGATTATAACCCCAGCTACCCCCCCCTCGGTGTAGGGAAGGAATAATGAAAGAAAAAAGGGAAATTTTCCCAACGCAGTTTACCACTGAGTCCCTAACACATCAAAAGAGGTATTTTAAAGTCATCATATGAAAACCAATTTTCCCAGTTCCTTCGAAGAAAATAGCCAGTTAGGACGCACGGTCAAAATTAATTCAAACCTTCAAGTGAAGGTAAAGGAGAAGACATTATTTTGTTATATCAAAAGACTAGTATCCAAAATACACAACCGCATTAAGTTTGAAGCCACTTCAAGTTCCATTATCAAGTTATCAGGTTTGTAGAGTTGAAAAAGGGAAAAGCCAATTAGAAATTATCACATGAAAAACCATTTAAATTTTCTTGGGTTTTTTTATAAAAAAACCCCAATTTTCCCAACGGTTTTTACTCCCCAAAATTTAAAAAAAGATGGTGAAATAAAGAAAAGATATAAAATAAAAAAAAAGTAGGTAAGTAGGAAGGGAAGTAAGTAATAAGAACAATAATAATAATAATAATCTTTATGTCTGGTATGTGCAAAACGTTTTCAAAAGTATCAATGACCTAATTTTTAGAAAGCCCCTTGTTATGCAAAAAACATTTCAAAAAATTTGGGTGGACCCCCACCAATGACTAACAACTAGAAATTTTTACTGATAGGTGACTGGGCAGCAGGTGTCCTTAATGAATAAGGAGTGACAGGGGATACTACCATTGTCTCCAACAGACCCAGCACATTGTCCTGGGGCGATAATCACTTCTAAAATTAAAAAATAGGTTAAAAAAAGTATACAGGGGGGGAGAGTGAGGTGTATGAGATTTGGGGACCTAAAACCTGTCATATAGGATAAAACGGGGAGACAAGGGATCAAGTGACTCCTGTGTTGTTAGGATTTTGTTTTTTTGGGAGTATCATGGGGATTTTCAATGTTTTAGATTTTTTTTTTGGATTTTCCCCGATTTTGATTTTAGGTGCCCGGGACGGCAATTAGCGAAGCTTTCCGCATCGTCTGCGCTAAGTTTTGTTCAGTGAGGATGAGCCGTTCATCCCCATTTATCAAATGTCTCGTGAGTCCTGGGGATTACACACGTTCCACTAAATCGTCTCTGTTACTGGCGTTCCATGTTCGTTGAAGCGGAACGAAAAATCTGCCTGTTTACCCTACATATTTCATGGTACAGTATCCACAGTAGACGCCCGCTATGGAAGTTACAGGGGGAAGTTACAGGTGTGGAAGTTACAGGTGTTTAAGTTACAGGTGTGAAGTTACAGGTGTGGAAGTTACAGGTGGGGAAGTTACATGTGTGGAAGTTACAGGTGGGGCTACATTTCGTAGTGAGGTCTTTGATAGGTTCGTGGCAACATCATCACATGAGAGCACTATGAACTGCTTAAAGGACTTTTCCATGGGGAAGTTGTTGAGGATACAACTACTAACACTGTACCATCATAATATGAACTACTAACACTGTACCATCATGACTACAACCAGTATCATTATCGCAATAATTTTTAATTCCATCACACTCACCATCATCACTATCACCACAATTATTGTCACTACCACCCCCACTACCAAAATTATACTTTCTTCTCAGTACCAGTATTGCTACCATCCCTACACTACCACCACAATTAGATCAACCTTCAAAAGTACAACTATCATTAAATCAACTGTACTACCTCTTACCACCACTACCACAACTACAACTACAACTACACATCCACAACCACCATCACCGTCATGACCAACACATCCATCACTGACTACCACACTTACTACTATCACCACCACCAGGACTACACCTCTACCTCCACTACCACAAACTTCTCAATAATTTCACTCTAATAACACTACAGTATCTACACCATAAAATATTATCTCACTAGTATTTACCACTCCATTGTTAATAATAATAATAATAATAATAATAATAATAATAATAATAATAATAATAATAATAATAATAATAATAATATTATTATTATTATTATTATTATTATTTTAATAATAATAATAATAATAATAATAATAATACTAATAATAATAATAATAATAATAATAATATTATTATTATTATTATTATTATTATATTAATAATAATAATAATAATAATAATAATAATAATAATAATAACTAATAATAATAATCCAAGTCGTATATGTTTTTCGGTTGTTCTAAACTATATTGCTAGTGAATGTGATATAGTGAGTACTTCACAACACTATCAGAGTAAAACTCATATAGAGTATCGTTCCTGTTGGACTTATAAGCTAACTAACTATATTAATAGTGAATGTGATATAGTGAGTACTTCACATTACTATCAGAGTAAAACTCATAGAGTTTCGTTTGTTAGTAAAACACAAAATGACTGGCGAGTCTTGTGAGGAAGTCTTCCAAGACTATTTCGTCACATACGATGAGCTATTTGACCTGTGTGAACTTGATAACAGAAGAAGGTTGGGAAACGGTGTGTCTGGGACTGCGTATAAGGTCATGTTTAAGGATAAATACGCTTGTCAAAACTTGGACAATGTTTGGAGGATAAAAAATCATTTGACGACGAAGCTAATATACTGACTGAGTTAAAGGTGCCGGAGGGGCCCCCTTGTTGTACTGCGTATGTAACAACTTCCTGCCATAGTTATATCCTTCAGAGGGGGCACTACTTTGTATAAGTATTGCAAGAACAACGAGAAAGACTTAGAAACACTGTTGTCAATTTTTGTTAAGGCAGCAAGGAATCTGCAGGAGATCCATTTACGGGGATACACTCACAATGATTTCAAGTCAGACAACATCCTCGTCCACGAAACAGATGACACCCTGGAGCTCAATATTATTGACTTTGGTCTCAGTACCGATGTGGAGGTAACATTAACTGGTATCATACCCCGAAGAACACGAAGAATATCCCCACTACGCTCCCGAAGTCTTTTTGGTGGACCATGCACCCCAAAAGGTGATGTTTATTCTCTGGGATATATGATGTTTAAACTCTAGGTTCTTACTTTCGGAAAAAGAAAATTCCAGGCCCATTGTGTCTTATTAAATTGATAGATTTTATGATGGACGCAGAGAGAGGAAGAAGACCATCCATCCTTCAAGTGGTTGAGATACTGGAGGAAATAATCGATCACCTGGGGACCAGTGCCATGCCACAAGACGCCGCCGCATCAGAAGCCGACGCCACATCACAGAATTACACAGTACCACGGGACGACGTTCCATCACAGACCGACATCAATCAGGAGCCGACGCCACATCACGGACGTACACAGTACCACGGGACGACGTTCCATCACAGACCGACGTCCCACAACGGACTGACACATTAGATGGGTCTTATTCCATATTAAAGAAGCTAAAACATGTAGCAGTGCGCCACGCCTTATATACCGCACTTTCTTGTGTGTACGGTTACTTACATCAACCATCATATCATAACATATACTGAGACCCTCATAGTACTGTACCACTGTAATGCTGTAACAGTCTTGGAACTTTTCTGCTCAGTATTTGAGTTTCTGTACAACAGTGAATAGAGTTATGTTTATTTTTATTTTAATACAAGGAAATCTTTTTGTTTTATTTAAAAAAATATATTTGATTTTAAAAGAAGGAACGTAATTTATTTATATATAAAAGGAGCTCAAGGAGCAGCCACCTCCACGTGGTGAGTTCTGGGTGTTTGTGATTGGATAAAAACCTCTTACAAAATAGCTGAGAGCTGCTCATCGTCAGTACACACACACACACAAACACACACACACACACACACACACACACACACACACACACACACACACACACACACAAACACACACATATATATATACTATAATATATATATATATATATATATATATATATATATATATATATATATATATATATATATATATATATATATATATATATATATATATATATATATATACATGACCAGGCCACGTAGTGCATCAACCGACGTAAGAGCCACGGCCCTATTAGTAATGTGGTGACTTTAGGTGTCTGTCCAGCTCCCTCTTGAAGACAACCTGGGGTCTTGACAACCAGGGGTCTATTGGTAACCCCTCTTATGTATGCTGGGACGCAGTTGAACAATCTTGGGCCCCTGACACGTCTTTTGTCTTCAATGTACTCGTCGCGCTCCTGACACTTCTTTTGTCTCAGTGTACTCGTCGCGCCCTTGACACTTCTTTTGTCTAAGTGTACTCGTCGCGCCCCTGACACTTCTTTTATCTCAGTGTACTCGTCGCGCCCCTGACACTTCTTTTGTCTCAGTGTACTCGTCGCGCCTCTGACACTTCTTTTGTCTCAGTGTACTCGTCGCGCCCCTGACACTTCTTTTGTCTCAGTGTACTCGCCGCGCCCCTGACACTTCTTTTGTCTCAGTGTACTCGTCGCGCCCCTGACACTTCTTTTGTCTCAATGTGATCGTCGCCCCCCTGACACTTCTTTTGTCTCAGTGTACTCGTCGCGCCCCTGACACTTCTTTTGTCTCAGTGTACTCGTCGCCCCCCTGACACTTATTTTGTCTCAGTGTACTCGTCGCCCCCCTGACACTTCTTTTGTCTCAGTGTACTCGTCGCGCCCCTGACACTTCTTTTGACTCAGTGTACTCGTCGCCCCCCTGACACTTCTTTTGTCTCAGTGTACTCGTCGGCCCCTGCTCTTCATTGGGAAAATGTTTCATCTCGTGCCGAGTGTTTTGCTTTCGTAACGAGTGATTTCCGTGTGCAGATTTCGGGTTTGTCCCTCTAGGATTTTCCATGTGTATATTATCATTGTATCTTTCTCGCCTGCCTTGCAGGGAGTACAGATCAAGGGACTTCAACCGTTCCCAGAAATGCATATGATTTATGGTACTTATACGTGCAGTGAAAGTTCTCTGTATTATCTCCATTAAAAAAAAAAAAAGTGAACATTTAAGTGCTATCGTGATTTCTCTCATTATCAAGGAGTAGTTATTTTCATTATTTTCCTATTATTTTCATATGATCGAACACGCTAAGTGTGAGAATGTAGTAAAGATTTGGTCAGCTTGATTAGACCCTGATCCACCACGAGGCCTGGTATGAGACCGGGCCGCGGGGGTGTTGACCATCGTAACCCTATCCATATATACTCAGGGTCACATGCCAAGTAAACATTTTTGTTCTTATTATCATGTCAGGCACAGCTTAAATTCTTCACAAATTCTATTCATTATGAATGAATCTAATTTATATGACTCTAAACTTATGGTTACTAATAACCCACTGGGAGACGAACTCGGGAGATTAATTGTTCTGTATATTTCGACACTTTTTTTGGATCCTCTTCAGCAGCCTTTACGGGAAATCTAAACTTGTATTCATATTGAAATCAGTACTATCTTTTTGTGAAACTTGATTATATTTCTCACCCATAGACCTGCCTGATACAACTTTCTCAACCATAGACCTGCCTGATACAACTTTCTCAACCATAGACCTGCCTGATACAACTGCCTGATACAACTTTCTCAACCATAGACCTGCCTGATACAACTTTCTCAACCATAGACCTGATTGATACAACTTTCTCAACCATAGACCTGCTTGATACAACTTTCTCAACCATAGATCTGCCTGATATAACTTTCTCACCCATAGACCTGCCTGATACAACTTTCTCAACCATAAACCTGCCTAATACAACTTTCTCAACCATAGACCTGCCTGATACAACTTTCTCAACCATAGACCTGCCTGATATAACTTTCTCACCCATAGACCTGCCTGATACAACTTTCTCAACCATAGACCTGCGTGATACAACTGCCTGATACAACTTTCTCAATTATAGACCTGCCTGATGCAACTGCCTGTTACAACTTTCTCAACCATAGACCTGCCTGATACAACTTTCTCAACCATAGACCTGCCTGATACAACTTTCTCAACCATAGACCTGCGTGATATAACTTTCTCACCCATAGACCTGCCTGATACAACTTTCTCACATTTAGACCTGCTTGAACCAACTTTCTCGGCATTTTAAAAATCATTTGGGTGGTTAAAATCTCTCACATGAATATACAGAGCATTGGACACTTGTCCAGTTCCATTGTTATATTTATGTCATTGTAATCTCAGTTCAAGACTCTTCCCTGTTCGATCGTAATGAACTTCATTGCACTTTTACAAGGAACCTTATAGACACAGCCACCAGCTTTTTTTTTACAGGTAATCTTATAGACACACCATCACACAAAATTCTTTCAAAGGTTGAAGAGACTCGAATTTACAAACTTTTGGGGGCAGCATAGCCTACGCAACTTATATCAACATGGATTTAGAGTGGATCATGATTGCTATGAGGACGCTGGGAGGAAATCGAAGCTCACATATGGTATAAACGGATTATGAAAGGCATTTGACAAATGCCTTTATGGAGTGTGTCCGCCCAAGAGTGATAAATATAACGGAAATTATGCAAATGGATACTTAATTTTCTGAGTTGAACACAAAATAGTAGTAGTAAACAAAGCAGAATATAACATTAGGAAAGAGGGATGAAAATGGTTTTAAAAATCGACAAGATGTTAGTCTCTGTATATTGGACTGAAGAAGTCACTGGCTGGCAAAACGTTTCCTCATTGAAGATTCCCAAATGCTGCACAAGCGTCTCATTCTTCATTAGCAAAGTAATAAGCGTTGTACTGCAAGACAAGGTCTTGGTGCCTCTAGTGTTTATCCTCATAGCAGACATCCAGGAGACTAAAAACACTCGCCATAACCTCGGATGATTATCATTAGCGGTTGATACCAAGTATGAAAGTTACCTCCGGAGACGCACCGGGACGTTGCTCGGGGATGTAAGCAAAATCTTCCTTACATCCCACTACAACTTTTCCGGGAGAAATAATCTTACGACTACGTTTCGATCCAATTTGGACCATTAACTAGTCACTGTTACTGTGACTAGTCACTGTTACTGTGACTAGTCAGCGGTATTATTCCTTTTTGTTCTTTAGTGGAGAACAACATGACGTACACTGGTGACCAAGTTCCAACCTCTTAAACTGAAGAACTGAGGAATCACCAGATGTGAGGAAGCTGTCTTTTAGAAAAGGCATACAATGTTCTCCTGCCGGGTTTAGCCCCGGTCTCTACACCTCAACATAATCCTCTCCAGAGATATGTTTCTCGACTCACGAAATCGTAATGACACGATTGCAAACAAACGACGTACGGGAGGATTGAACTCAACAACAAGTTAGTCGTAAAAGTATAGGCCAGTGTGTTAGCCACTGGGCCAGGTGGCTGCAGTAAGAGTCATCCAACTATATGTACACACAATCGGGTCTCACTGTGACCACAAATGCAAGTTTTACAGATGGATCTCTACCTACCTAGTTGGGTTAATCTTACTGTGTCAGCTGGCCCGTGGCTTACGCACTGGCCTGGACTTTTAGGACTTGCTTGCGGTGAGTTCAATCTCCACCGTAACGAGACAATGTAGAATTCTAAAAATGCAAGTTGTAAATACAGAAGTGTATCTTATATAAGAAAATTCCTTATGCCTGTGTAGTCACCTCTTTGATAGTTTGTCTTCTCCCATCCTACTTGTGCTGCTTCCCTCTCTACTTTTGCATTTACAATGTATTCAACGCTCAGGCCCATGTGATCACTAGCCCGCAGGGTCCTTCATGTGTGATGTTCCCAATGTCCGAACTAGTTCATCCTATCCTCTCTTTGGTAGAATACTTAACATGTTGAAGCATGAGGTTTTTTCTAGTACCACCTCCATCATCTTGGCCCTTCAAATTTCTGGTCCCTCGTGTGGCTCCAGGTTTCCCCCATCTCCTTGTGATTGAAATCACCCACAATTAGTAACTTTGTCCTGCCCACATTGACTTTTTGGCAACCTCATCTAGTGTGTCAACCATTTATCTGTTGCTCTCATCACACGCTTGTCTTGACCTCCTGCTATTCATTGGCAGGTTGTACATCACTGCAATCACCTCCTTGGGAACCCCAGATTGAAGTGTTCCCATTTTTTAGTCACTTGATTTAGACACTACTTTTTTGGGTTATCCTAAGTTCTCTACACATATGCTGCTATGTATGATAATCTATGTAACTTTTTTTGTGTATAAAGCTGAATAAACTTACTTACTTTTGTCAAATCCTACCAACTCCTCAAAACTCCACTGGATATTGATGAACAGTGCAACTAATCCTCCCCTTCTGTTCTCTCTATATCTCCTCATGATCTGATATCCACTTGGAAAGGTTGTGTCTGTTATCATTCCCGTCAGCTTGGTTTCCATGAGTGCTATGATGTCTGGGGATGCCTCCATGATTCTTTGTGCCACTTTCACACTTATTTGATATTCCATATTCGATGTTCCTTTATCTCTCAGTTGCCTGATAGTGCTTTTGCAGGGGACCTGTCACACATAAATGCAATAAAACACTTCAGTTACTGGGGATGCTTGAAGTTCTCAACCTGTACTCCCTAGAATGCAGGCAGGGAGATACATGATAATATACACTTGGAAAATCCTAGAGGGATTACTAGCAAACTTGCACACGAAAATCATTCCCTATGAAAGCAAAAAGACTTCGCAGACGATGCAACATTCCCCCAATGAAAAACAGGGTGCCACTAACACGTTAAGAGACAACACAATAAGTGTCAGGGCCCAAGACTGCTCAACTGCCTCCCAGCATACATAAAAGTCAGTACCTGACCAGCCGGGCTGTGGTTCGTACGTCGGTTGTGTACGCGTAACAGCAACAGCCTCTTTGATCAGGCCCTGATCCACTATGAGGCCTGGTCACAGACCAGGCCACGGACGTTGACCCCCGAAACCCTCTCCAGGTATATAGTAGTATGTCATTGATGTCTGCTAGGTCTCCATACCTTGTACATGTACTTGTAGAAATATATTCTTATTCTTATTATTATTGTAAATTGTTTACTATAATTTACTATAATTGTTTACTATAATTTACTATAATTGTTTACTATAATTTACTATAATTGTTTACTATAATTTTTACCATTTAGTTGTAAGTTTAATTTTAAGTTTGCCCATAATGCTCTGCATATAAGAGGCTTTTGGCATGTACACCCCATTCCTACATCTTTATCATGTCACAATTATTTTTCATTTATTCCACTTCGGTCGCGGTTTGTTTTCCTGGCACTAGAAGGCTCTATACGGCGTACGCTGTCAGTGGCCCTATACACCTCAACAACATAAAGGCGTTCACTCTTGTTATCATTTGTTGTCATGTTTTCTTGTCTAACAGAGGTGAGTAGAGCTGCCTTTATTACAATACAACATTAATGTACCGGATGATATAGAGAGAGTTTGAGCGATGAAACATAATGTATTAAAGCGGCGAGGCACCAGACATGATCATACAAATATGATTCACGGAATCGTAATGGCAGAGAGAACAAACCATACCCCTGGCGGAGGTTAGAACCCGCGATCAGAGGTTGGTCTGGAGTTTTTTGACTTGATCGCGGGTTCTATCCCCGCCCGTGGTATGGTTTGTTTTTATGATCATATATCTGTCTGTGTCTTTTACAATGTTAAGTGAGGTGTTAGGTGTTGGTGTGTTAGGTGCTCAGGTGTTGGGTGTGTTAGGTGCTCAGATGTTGAGTGTATTAGGTGTTATGTGCTGAGGTGTTGAGTGTGTGAGGTGTTAGGTGCTCAGGGAGACCCAGGTATTGAGTGTGTGAGGTGTTAGGTGCTTTGGCATTGAATGTGTGAGGTTGTTGTTGTATGTTCGCCGGTACATCCGGCCCGGGTCTTCTCCAAATGGTGACCCGGCAATGTGTGAGGTGATGGCTGCTCAGGTATTAAGTTTATGAGGTGTTGGGTGCTCAGGTGTTGAGTGTGTGAGGTGCTAGATGTACTGGAAGCGATGGCGACTCTAGTGTTAGCATGTGCAAATACTTTAGAAATGTTGGATGCAACCTGGCTGTTGGGAAGAATAATAACTTTGTTTGGAGTGGTGTTGACGCGTGGAGAATTAATGATCTGAAGAGCTCTTTTCTTGCAATCTTTGATGAAAAAGGAAGGAAAATGTAAATCAGTGAAGGTTTGGTGAATGTATGTACATTCCTCGTCAAGAAACTCAGGACTACAAATTCGTTAAGCTCTTAGGAAGAATCCGATGATGATACCTCTTTGGTCTTAGTATCTTGACTGGAATAGAAGTGTGTGAGATCATTTTTATTTGTAGGTTTCGGTAAACTTAAAATCTTAGGTTGTTATCTATTTTGTGATGAGGACGTCTAGAAAGGGTAGCTTGTCATTGGACTCTTCTTCTAGTGTAAACTGATCGCGGTTTCAACTGCGTTGAGCCTTGCCTGAAGATTCCGACATCAAAACGTTTGGGAGTTATTACGGGAACGTCGTCTACGTAACGTAACCAAGTGACGCTTGAGGGGATGATGTTGGCGAAGTGTTCAGCCTCTAGGTGTTCCATGTACAAGTTAGCTAAGACGGCACTGATAGGGACCCCATTCCCATGCCGTATGTTTGTTTGTAGAGCCTGTTATTGAAAGAAAAACAGTTGAAATTAACACAGAGTTCAATTGACACCACCTTGCCTCTGAACAGCCATTCATCTCAACTCCTCTCCTTGGCAAAATACCACATATGACAAGGTTCCCACCCTTCTTCCTAATTATGTCTATTGCTGACCTATACCTGCTAGTCAGGTCCTCACTCCAGTCTGCCAACATCGTTGCCTCCAGCACTGAGACAGATAATAGGATTGCTCCAATTACCTCTCATGATGTCGTCCAGATGGCTAACAATATCCTCCATCCCAGCCACAGGAAAGCAAACCCTCTGTCTCCTACTTCTATCTTTCAAGCAGAAGGCCCTAGCCATATACCTATTTTGACTATCCCCAACAAGAACAATGTTCTTACCTTCTTGGTGTCGTTCGTGATGTTCCCAGTAGTCGACTCACATTCATCAGGTAACATGGAGAATCGGTTTGATGTTTCCACAACAGATTCCTTGTTCTTCGTTGATTCTACTTCTCCATCCGTCCTCTTGATCTTTAACTTTGTCCCATGCATTCCAGCCACTGTCCAGGTTCCTTTCTTCTCTTGAGGATTTCAACAGGAGGATTACATCGAATCCTCTTGTTTTCCTCAGTCAGTCGCTGTATCTTAAGCTTAGCTACCCTCAGTTCTTCCTTCAGCTGCTGGTAGAGTAGCTCAAGAGAGGACATCTTCTTCAGATTCACAGAGAGCACAAAAGACACGTCTTCACCGAGTTAAGCTTTGATAATTATATTTACTCATGTGCAATTCCCACTCAAATCCAACCCCTCTCACTCATGAATTTATCCAACCTAAATTTGAAACTAACCAAGGTCCTAGCTTCAATAACCTTACTAGGCAGACTGTTCCACTCATCAACTACCCTATTTCCAAACCAATACTTTCCTATATCCTTTCTAAATCTAAACTATCTAACTTGAATCAATTATTGCGGGTCTCTCTTGGAGAGATATCCTCAAGACCTTATTTATATCCCCTTTGTTAATACCCATTTTCCACTTGTATACCTCGATCATGTCTCCCCTCATTCTACGTCTTACAAGTGAATGTAATTTAAGGCTCTTCAATCTTTCTTCGTAAGGAAGATTTCTATGCTATGTATTAATTTAGTCATTCTACGTTGAATGTTTTCTAACGAATTTATGTCCATTCTGTAATATGGAGACCAGAACTGAACTGCGTAATCAAGGTGAGGCCTTACTAACGATGTATAAAGCTGTAATATAACCTCTGGACTTCTGTTGCTTACACTTCTTTATATAAATCCCAGTAATCTATTTGCCTTATTACGTACACTTAGGCATTGCTGTCTTGGTTTAAGGTTGCTGCTTACCATCACACCCCAAGTCCTTCTCGCAATCTGTATGGCTAAGTTCTACGTTATTTAACTTATAAGTGCTTGGGTTATGGACATCCTGAGCTTCAGAACCTTGCATTTATCTACATTGAACTGTATCTGCCACTTTTCTGACCACGAATTAAGTTTGTCTAAATCTTCCTGAAGTTCTATGACATCTATGTTTGAATCAATTATCCTACCTATCTTCGTGTCGTCGGCGAATTTGCTCATATCACTAGTAATTCCCTCGTCAAGGTCATTGATATATATTATAAATAACAACGGGCCTAAGACTGATCCCTATGGAACACCACTTGTTACAAGTCCCCATTCGGATTTAACCCCATTTATGCACACTCTCTGCTTCCTATTGGTGAGCTATGACTCGATCCATGACAGCACTTTTCCCCTAATGCCATGAGCTGCCACTTTCTTTAACAGTCTCTGGTGCGGTACTCTATCAAAAGCTTTACTAAAGTCTAAATAAACAATATCGAATTCTTTATCGTGATCAACAGCCTCAAAAGCTTTACTGAAGAAGGTTAATAAATTAGATAGGCAGGAACGGCCCCTCGTGAATCCATGCTGAGTATCATTAATCAAATTATGGTTATCTAGATGGTTTCAAAGGAGGTTTTATTCAAAATGGGCATCATAAGGGATGAAAGATGTGAAAGATGTGGTCATCAGGAGACTGGAATGCATGTGATTTATTTTTGTGAAAGTTTAGGTCCGGTGAGGGAATGGATGGGTGGTGTTTTGCGAAAGATGGAGGGAGGAGGGATAGGGGTCTTACGGGCTATAAGTTTGGATTTGGGTGGAGTTGGGAAGAGCACGAGAAGGGCTTTAATGTATGTAATGGTTGATTTGTGTGTGAATCATGGAGGGTAAGGAAGGTGGGGGCACGAGAATGCATTAGGGCAATAGCTGCGACTATGCTTAGGACTAGAAATAGGAATAGGTGGGTGTGTGGGAGAAGATATGAAGAATTGTTCTCTAGGGAGAATAGAGATATGAATTTGCAGGTGTTATTGGGGGGTGAGTGGGATGCAGGAAAAGGCTTGACACCTGGAGGCGGGATTTCTTTATGTTTAAGTGTAATGTCAGTGGGAGGATTATTGTGGGAGGGAATTTAAAGAGCAAGTGATTGAGTGGGGGGTTAAGCAGTGGGGTAAGAATAGGGAGTGTGTATGGGGTTGACGGATGTCGCATTGATGTATTGAGGGTTGACTTTATGGACAATAGGATAGAATTAGAGGAGTGCGTTGGGAATGCATGGACTTAATAGAATGTTGTGACTGATTTAAAGACTAATAAATCAGGGGAAATTTGTTGGTTTGCCTTATATTGTGGCCGCTGTGGTGGCAAAGGAAGTGGTGTTGTGCACAGTTTCTAAAATGAAAGGAATTTTAAGTTTAAATGTAAATCAATGTTGTACAAGTAAAAGTTAGTCATTATTGTCTTAAAATGGATTGCAAGAGTGTGAGAATGAAGAGTGAATGGTGAGTTGGTGAATGGTGATTGGTGAATGGTGAGTTGGTGAATGGTGATTGGTGAATGGTGAGTTGGTGAATGGTGATTGGTGAATGGTGAGTTGGTGAATGGTGAGTTGGTGAATGGTGATTGGTGAATGGTGAGTTGGTGAATAGTGAGTTGGTGAATGGTGATTGGTGAATGGTGATTGGTGAATGGTGAGGTGGTGAATGGTGATTAATGAATGGTGAGGTGGTGAATGGTGATTGGTGAATGGTGATTGGTTTTGGACATGAGGTAGAGTCTGGAGCTCAAGTAAAATGGATACATCCATTATGATTGTAGTACTGTTGTATGTTGTTTGAGTTGTCTTATTTTATTAATATGCAGAACTGATATGTGTAATTTTCTACTGTCAAGAGAAAGTCAGTAGCGTTTGAGAGTTGAAACAACGCTAGTCAGAATTTATGGAATTCAAACTATGACTTATTGAATAGTTACGAGTATATTACTTGTACTTACATGAGTTTTTACATGTAATAATTAGGACAGCATTTTCAAGTAGACTGTATAAATGGATGTTAGTAAGGTCATAGGTATGTATAAAAACTATTTACCTGATTGGGTACATTTATTTTGCAATTCTAGGCTGTTAGAGAACTTTATATTGTAAACAAAATTAAACCTATGTTGCTAAGTTGGAGTTTAGGATGATTTTTATGTAAAATAGTTCATTGATAAGCAGCTGGATATAGTTTCACCTTATGTTTGAAGTTGAGATAATACAATTTTGAGGATAATAAAATATATAATGTACTTTAATTATAATTATGTTTACTTGTGGTATAGTAATACCGTGATATAATGAATATGTGACTTAAGAAATTGTATTTTTTTAAATGAAATATAAAAAGAAATCCCTATTAACCACCTGGCCTTTTTTCAACCATTTTATAAAATACCTGTTTATTAAAAAAATATTAAAAAAAACATGCAGTTAAAAGATGTTTGCTAAACAAAATATGTAACTTGGCTAATAGACTTCCAAGACGTGCATGAACAATACGAGTCATAATGACTTAACTTTGGTTGGAGTATATTATAAAATTATTAACAATATTAGTAGGAGATAAAGAATAGATAAATTTAATTGAAAACAGTCTGAAAATACTGGGATTAACTTTTTGAATGGTTATGGTAGGTTTGTGGCAGGGATGGTCCAAAATGGACTGGGGAAAGCAAAAGTTTTTGGGTGAATACGTAACATATATTATAGAAGAATTGTCAATGTATATTTGGATGATATTTATACTAAATGTTGGGTGAATACTGAAAATAAATATAAATCTCCAAAAAGAAGTACATCTGGTAAGGATTTATTCCAATTAGAGCATGTAGAGAAAATTACTCTTAGATTTATATGTATAAACGGAGGTACAACTGAAATCTAAAATAGGTAGAAATAATTTAATGTAAAGGATTGTTATACTGTATCAAAATTCTTCACCCAGCAGAAATACGATTTTTTTTTCAGGAAAACAGTCGAGTTGTTCAATAAGAAACAGAACCACTTCCTCCGCAAAGTGCCTCGTCAACAAGGCTATGATGGTTTGGCCAGTGGGCCAACAACAGCCTGGTTGTACAAGGATAGGACAGGAAAAACAGGCCTCAGGCTCGTCTGTGAGGATAGAAATACTCTTAACACCGGTCACAGGTATGTTAGTCACAGCACCTAAAACATAAAAAAAAGAAAAAAAGAAAAAAAAAGACTTGCAGCTTCATCTCAGGAAACAAGCCAGACAAACCTTCCACTTAGTGGTATTTTGAATTTGTTCCTCTTTGTGTTCCTCTTATTGTGTTCCTCTTATTGTGTT
>WNWK01017212.1:0-42952 GCA_009830355.1 Cherax destructor | reverse complement strand
ATGTCACCAACATCAAATCCAGGGAAGCACACCCTCTCTCTCACCTCCTATTCCTATTACAGAAAGCACGATCCATATATCTTACCTGTGAGTCACCTACCACAAGAATTCGCTTACCTCTATTAGCAGGGAAAGTAGTACCTTTACCTTCACTGGCCTCTGGAGTACACTCATCCTGAAGAACAGAGAAGCGATTTCCTACCTTCAAATCTTCTCTCTTAACTTTCCTTATTTTGATGTTCCTGCCATTACTGGGAACCACTCGCCACTTGTAGCAGGTGCTGGACTGCACCTCACTCCTGGTAGCCTTTTCTTCCTCCCCCCCTTCACCCTCCTCGCAGGGAGTGGCAGACTGCACCTCACTGCTGGTATCCCCCATTTACCTCCACCACTCCAGCCACCCCACTATCACTCCCAAACCCATCGAGATGAACCTTCAGCCTCCTAATTTCCTCCTGGAGAAGCAGGACCTCCTCCTTCAACACTCCAACCTTACATTTTAATACACTGCAGCAGCAAGCCATGCTTTGTAACCCTCCACACTAATTCCCAAAGCAGCTCAAGGGCCTGCGACCGTTTGTGACCACTGACCACAGGATAACAAAGTATGCAGATATAAGAACAGTAGGCCTGCTGCAGTGTTCCTTCTTTCTTATGTTCTTATGTTCTTAAGAACATAAGAATAAAGGAACACTGCAGCAGGCCTACTGGCCCATGCAAGGCAGGTCCAAGTCTCCAACCGGATTAAGCAAATGCCCCGACCCAGCCAGGTCAGGTTACATTCACTTAAGGAAGGAGCACTGCATCTGACCTAGTGGCACAAGCTAGTCAGGACCAACTCACACCCACCCGCACCCACTCATATATTTATCTAGCCGACCACCTGGATTTAACACTCCCCAGGTAAACTCCAGGTAGTCAGGTCACTTTCACTTAAGGAATTAGTACGGCATCTGACCTAGTAGCACAAGCTAGTCAGGTCCAACTCACACCAACCCACACCCACTCATGTATTCATCTAACCTATTTTTAAAACTACACAACGTCCCAGCCCCTATGACGATACGTACTCGGGAGTTTGTTCCACTCATCCACAACTCTATTACCAAACCAGTGTTTTTCTATATCCTTCCTGAATCTGAACTTTTCCAATTTGAAACCATTGCTGCGAGTCCTGTCTTGGCTGGATATTTTCAGCATGCTATTTACATCCCCTTTATTTATTCCTGTTTTCCATTTATACACCTCAATCATATTCCCCCTAATTCTACGCCTTTCTAGAGAGTGCAGATTCAAGACCCTCAGTCTATCCTCATAGGAAAGATTTCTGATACATGGGATCAACTTTGTCATCCTCCTCTGTACGTTTTCCTGCCTTTACCCCAATTCAAAACGATGCTAAAAAAAACCTTCTCACCCAAACCTAAGTGCTCAATATCAAACATTCTCAACAAAGTAGAAAAATCACTTACCTTCACTTAAATGTAAAAACCTGTTATGAATAATACATACTAAGCTAACTATTTCCATAACATTTACATTATAATGACCACGTAAACTGTAACTGCAATGCAATTAATTGTTTTAAATTGTTATCTCACTCAATTAGTTGCATTACTGCAATTGATTGATATGTTTTAAATTGTTATCTCACTCAATTAGTTGCATTGCTGCAACTAATTGATATGTTCAACTTATAATCAAACTTTATAACTTAGATACACAATTATACTTATTTTATAAATTATCAACCATAACTTTTTACCATGTAGTCTATAATTAAGTAGACCTAAGAATGCCCGCAATGCACAGCATATTAGGGGCTTTTGGCATGTACATCTCATCAATAACTATGTATCTTGTCTACCCAACCATGTATCATTGTACCATGTCTCAATAAAGTATTATTATTATTATTATTATTATTATTATTATTCTGTAATATGGTGACAAGAACTGTGCAGCATAATCTAAATGAGGCCTAACCAAAGATATATAGAGTTGAAGAACAACCTGAGGACTTCTATTATTTATACTTCTTGATATGAAGCCAAGGATTCTGTTAGCTTTATTGCGAACACTTATGCACTGTTGTTTTGGTTTCAGATTACTGCTAACCAGAACTCCTAAATCCTTCTCGCAATCACAAGTATTAACCCTTAAACTGTCCAAACGTAGTTATACGTTCGCGTGCGTACTACCCCAAACGTAGATCTACTTTTTTTTTCAAATGCTTTTAACCTTGCCACGATAAGCCTGAGTTGCCTAGAGATTAGAGAATGCGTCTGTGCACTCATTGTGTGCAGTATTACAACATGTGGGAATGACAAACAAAATGCACTCTTCATTTTAAAGAAAAAGAACAATTTATTTTTTTCTCAAAATATTCGGTCAGCTACGCACCTGAACGTATATCTACGTTTGGACAGTCTACATCATTCAGTTTATATGTGGCATGGTTATTGTCCTGCCCAACATTTAGAACTTTGCATTTGTCTACATTAAACTGCACCTGCCACTTCTCCGACCACTGCATCAGTCTATTCAAATCATCCTGGAGTGCTCTAATGTCCTCATTAGAATGAATTGGACGGCCTATTTTGGTGTCATCAGCAAATTTACTTATGTTGTTATTTATTCCCTCATCTATGTCGTTTATGTAAATTGTAAACAACAGGGGGCCCAAAACTGATAACATATCATGTAGGGAGGTAACGGAATAAGGGATAATAAGGGAATATAAGAGCACTACCACATCACCAGCAGCACTACCACATCACCAGCAGCACTACCACATCACCACTATCACGTCAGCAGCACTGCCACATCACCTGCAGAACTACCACGTCACCAGTAGCACTACCACACCACCAGCTGAACTACCACATCACCAGATGTATTACCACATCACCGGCAGCACTACTACATCACCAGCTGCACTACCACATCACCAACAGCACTACCACTTCAGCTGCACTACCACATCACCGGCAGCACTACCAGGTCACCAGCAGCACTAACACATCACCAGCAGCACTATCACATCACCAAAAGCACTACCACGTCACCAGCAGCACTGCCACATCCCCAGCTGCACTACCACATCACCAGCACTACCACATCACCAGCAGCACTATTACATCACCACTACCACGTCAGCAGCACTGCCACATCACCTGCAGAACTACCACGTCACCAGTAGCACTACCACATCGCCAGCTTGACTACCACATCACTATCTTGACTACCACATCACCAGCAGCACTACCACGTCACCAGCAGCACTACCACATCACCAGCAGCACTACCACGTCAACAGCAACACTAACACATCACCAGCAGCACTAACACATCATCAGCAGCACTATCACATCACCAGCAGCACTACCACATCACCAGCAGCACTGTCACATCACCAGCAGCACTACCACGTCACCATTAGCACTAGCACATCACCATCTGCACTACAACGTCACCAGCAGCACTACCACATCATCAGCTTCACTGCCACATCACCAGCTGCACTAGCATATCGCCAGCTGGATTACCACATCCCTAGCTTCACTACCACATCAACAGCAGCACTTCCACGTCACCAGCTACACTACCACATCACTAGCAGCACTTACACATCAACAGCAGCAATACCACATCATCAGCAGCACTATCACATCACCATCTACACTACCACATCACTAGCAGCACTTCCACATCAACAGCAGAACTACCACATCACTAGCAGCACTACCACATCACCAGCAGCACTAGCACATCACCAGCAGCACTACAACATCAGCTGCACTACCACGTCACCAGCAGCACTACCACGTCACCAGGAACACTACCACATCACCAGCAGCACTACCACATCCCCAGGAACACTACCACATCACCAGAAGCACTAGCACATCACCAGCAGCACTACCACATCACCAGCAGCACTAGCACATCACCAGGAACACTACCACATCACCAGCAGCACTAGCACATCATCAGCAGCACTACCACATCACCAGCAGCACTACCACATTACCAGCAGCACTACCACATCACCAGCAGCACTACCACATCACCAGCAGCACTACCACATCATCAGCAGCACTACCACATCACCAGGAACACTACCACATCACCAGCAGCACTAGCACATCACCAGCAGCACTACATCACCAGCAGCACTACCACATCATCAGCAGCACTACCACATCACCAGCAGCACTAGCACATCACCAGCAGCACTACCACATCATCAGGAACACTACCACATCACCAGCAGCACTAGCACATCACCAGCAGCACTGCCACATCATCAGCAGCACTACCACATCACCAGCAGCACTACCACATCATCAACAGCACTACCACATCACCAACAGCACTAGCACATCACCAGCAGCACTACATCACCAGCAGCACTACCACATCATCAGTAGCACTGCCACATCATCAGCAGCACTACCACATCACCAGCAGCACTACCACATCACTAGCAACACTACCACATCACTAGCAACACTACCACATCACTAGCAACACTACCACATCACCAGCAGCACTACCACATCACCAGCAACACTACCACATCACCAGCAACACTACCACATCACTAGCAACACTACCACATCACCAGCAGCACTACCACATCACCAGCAGCACTACCACATCACCAGCTACACTACCACATCACCAGCAACACTACCACATCACCAGCAACACTACCACATCACCAGCAACACTACCACATCACCAGCTACACTACCACATCACCAGCAACACTACCACATCACCAGCAACTACCACATCACTAGCACACTACACATCACCAGCTACACTACCACATCACCAGCAACACTACCACATCACCAGCAACACTACCACATCACCAGCAACACTACCACATCACCAGCAACACTACCACATCACCAGCAACACTACCACATCACCAGCTACATTTGCCAGTCGTTCATCATTTAGCAGTTTGTGTCGTGTCAAGTCACAATCACAGGTTTCAAAGAACTGCTGGATCGTCATGTGCAGGAAATGGTGAGACTGTCTCTTCTGCACCTCGCTCTCCACTACCTGTGTACCTGTCCCACCTCCTCCCTGGAGCTTGTGCCACGCTAGTTTCAGGCCCATCCTAGTGTCTGGCCCATCCTAGTGTCAAGCCCATCCCAGTGCCTAGTCCTTCCGGGTACCTGGCAACCCCCACTCAATTGCCTGACCCTATATAAGAGTCGAGCCACAACGCGCCGCCTCAGTATTGTGTGTGCAGGTGAGTGGTGATGTTTGCTGTGTGACATAGGGGCTGAGATGCGGTGCTTGGAGCATCCAGCAGGCGTGTATGGACTAGAAACAAGTGGATATAAGAACACATAATTCAAAGCTAATTTTTATTGTATTTATTCACACACAACTGCAAGTTATGGTTCTTGACGAGGTATCAGGGTGGGCTCCTGTGACGATCAGGGTTCCATATGGGTCAGTCCTAGGACAGGTGCTGTTTCTGGTTTATGATAATGACATGGCAGAAGGGATAGACTCAGAAGTTTTCCTGGTTGAAGACGATTTGAAGCTAATGAGAATTAAATCAGTCGAGGATCAGGCAGGACTACATAGGGATCTGGACAGGCTGCAGGCCTGGTCCAGCAACTGGCTCCTAGAGTTTAACCCCACCAAGTGCAAGGTCAGGAAGATCGGGGAAGGGCAAAGAAGACCACAGACAGAGTACAGTCTAGGGGGTCAAAGACTACGAACTTCACTCAAGGAAAAAGATCTTCGGGTGAGTATAATACCGAGCATATCTCCTGAGGCGCACATCAACCAAATAACTGCTGCAACATATGGGCGACTAGCAAACCTAGGAACAGCATTCCGACACCTCAGTAAGGAATCGTTCAAGACTCTGTACACCGTGTACGTCAGGCCCATACTGGAGTTTGCGGCACCAGTTTGGAACCCATAAGAAATTAGAGAAAATGCAAAGACTAGTCCCCAAGCTAAGGGTCATGTCCTACGAGGAGAGATTAAGGAAAATCGACCGGACGACCACTGGAGAACAGAAGAGAGATAAGAGACATGATAACGACATAAAATACTAAGAGGAATTGACAAGGTGGACAGAGACAGAATGTTCCAGAGATGGGACACAGCAACAAGGGGACACAGTTGGAAGTTGAAGACTCAAATAAATCATAGGGGTGTTAGGAAGTATTTCTTCAGTCACAGAGTTGCCAGGAAGTGGAATAATCTGGAGAGTGATGTAGTGGAGGCGGGATCCATACATAGCTTTAAGAAGAAGTATGATAAGACTCATGGAGAAAGGAGAGAGTGGATATAGTAGCGACCAGTGAAGAGGAATAGCCAGGAGCTATGAATGGACCCCTGCAACCACATATAGGTGAGTACACACTCACACACACACACACACACACACACACACATCACACACACACACACACACAGCTCACACACACCTTGTCCACCGTAGCGACAAAGTGCAAGGAGGCAGAGGAACAGTTTATACCCAAAGGAAAAAGAATAAATGGGAAGACCAGAAAGAGCCCCTGGTTTACCCAAAGGTGCAGGGAGGCGAAGACTCGGAGTGTCAGAGAATGGAAAAGGTACAGAAGGCAAAGAACCCAGGTAAACAAGGAGATTAGTCGAAGAGATAGAAACGAGTATGCACAGGTACGGAGGGAGGCCCAGAAACAGTACGAAAATGACATAGCATCGAAAGTCAAGTCTGACCCAAAACTGATGTACAGTCACATCAGAAGGAAGACAACAGTCAAAGACCAGGTGATAAGGCTGAGGAGAGAAGATGGGGGAACTCAAAAGTAATGATCAAGAGGTATATGAGGAGCTCAACTCAAAGTTTAGGGAAGTATTCACAGTGGAGGAAGGAAGGCAGCTGGGTAGACAGGACAGGGTGCATCACCAACAAGGGATGTATCAAGTGCTGGAGGGCATACACACAACTGAGGGGAAGGTGAAGCAGTTACTTAGTAACCTTGATACCTCAAAGGCGATACCTCAATATCTCCCCGTGGGTCCTTCAGGAAGGAGCTGAGGTTCTGAGTGTGCCACTTACCATAATATTCAACACATCCCTTGAAACTGAGATATGGAAAAAGGCCAACGTAGTCCCCATCTTTAAAAAAAGAGACAGAAAGGAGGCACTAAACTATAGACCGGTGTCACTTACGTGGATAGTGTGCAAAGTCTTGGAAAAAATCATCAGGAAAAGAATGGTGGAGCATCTGGAGCAGAACAGGATAATCAACGCCAGACAGCACGGATTCAGGGAAGGCAAATCCTGTGTAACAAACCTCCTGGAGTTCTATGATAAAATAACAGAGGTGAGGCAAGAGAGAGAAGGGTGGATTGACTGCATTTTCCTGGACTGCAGGAAGGCCTTTGACACAGTTCCTCATATGAGATTAGTAAAGAAGTTGGAAGACCAAGCGTGTATAACAGGAAGGGCACTGGAATGGATCAGGGAATATCTCACAGGGAGGCAACAACGGGTCATGGTGCGCGATGAGGTATCACAGTGGGCGCCTGTGACGAGCGGTGTACCGCAGGGGTCAGTCCTAGGACCAGTGCTATTCTTGGTATATGTGAATGACATGGCGGACGGGATAGACTCAGAAGTGTCTCTGTTCGCAGATGATGTGAAATTAATGAGGAGAATCACATCGGATGAAGACCAAGCAGGACTTCAAAGAGACCTGGACAAGCTTGACATTTGGTCTAACAACTGGCTTCTCGAATTTAATCCCACCAAATGCAAAGTCATGAAGATCGGAGAAGGGCAAAGAAGACCGCTGACAGAGTACAGGCTAGGTGGACAAAGGCTACAAACCTCATCAAAGGAGAAAGACCTTGGGGTGAGTATAACGCCAAGCACGTCTCCGGAAACACACATCAACCAGATAACCGCGGCAGCATATGGGCGACTGGCAAACCTAAGATTAGCGTTCCGTTACCTTAACAAGGAATCGTTCAAGACACTGTACACCGTGTACGTCAGGCCCATACTAGAGTATGCAGCACCAGTCTGGAACCCACACCTGGTCAAGCATGTCAAGAAATTAGAGAAAGTGCAAAGGTTTGCGACAAGGCTAGTTCCACAACTCAGGGGTCTGTCTTATGAAGAAAGGTTGAGAGAAATATGACTAACAACACTGGAGGACAGAAGGGTTAGAGGAGACATGATAACGACATACAAAATACTGCGGGGAATTGACAAGGTAGATAGTGACAGGATGTTCCAGAGAGGGAACACAGAAACAATGGGACACAACTGGAAGCTGAAGACTCAGATGAGTCAAAGGGATGTTAGGAAGTATTTCTTCAGTCACAGGTTGTCAGGAAGCGGAATAGTTTGGGAAGTGATGTAGTGGAGGCAGGAAGTATGATAAAGTTCGTGGAGCAGGAAGAGTGACCTAGTAGCGACCAGTGAAGAGGCGGGGTCAGGAGCTGTGACTCGACCCCTGCAACCACAGCTAGGTGAATACACACTCACATATATAAATCTAAATATATATATATATATAGGTCTGATTTCTTAGTCTTTTGGTTGATCATAGAATGTCTTGAAAGCCTCACATAACCTCCGTGAAAGCTGCTTGTCATAGCCGTTTGAACCTTCTTAAAACCCTAACTCATTTTGCTTGTGGGTTGATAGACGAACCCTTCTTCGTCTTCATTCCGCTCTAATGTTATCTTAATTAGATTACGGTGACCAACTGTATCCTTTAACTTTCCCCATTACTCTTTCAAAAGTTGATTCCATTCATCATCATGGGTTTCGTTTGTGTCTCAAGGCTTTTTCGTTGTTCCTCAGTTGAGAGCTTGTATGCAGAGATGAACATCCCATATTTACAAGATCACGCGATGCTCATTGTCTTCACCCTGCATCTTACATTTCCCTCCCTCCTTGGGAAGTCCCGACGACTCAATTTTGCTCTTCCCACTTCCATGTGCAAAACCTTCCTTGCCTACTATAAATTCATGCTTGCTTTTCATTGATCACTTCCGTTCTCATTCTCGTATTTTTGTAGTGTACGTTGGTGGTTCTAACGTTCTAACACCTGGCACTTGTCTGTGAGGTATGTCAAGTTACATTGTTAGTTTACCATATCTTAATAGATTGTCCTGTCTATCAGAAGGCGCGCTGAATTCACTTCCGACATCTCCACCGCCCCAACACCCAATTACTGACCTTTCAGAAAGTCCCACCTTTAATGCACACTCTCTGACTTTTGAACAAAACTAACTTACTGCACGAATTTTTATTTTAATTTACCTCTTGCATTCTCCCCTACCCACACTAATCCTTATTCTTGCACACTCCTGCCTCTCACTTCCTCCTTGCCTCCACATTCCTCCTTTGGCACTATACAAACCTTTTGGGTTTAGTGTTTACTTTGGTTAAATTATTATTATTGGAATGCTGAGACTGAACCCTTGGTCCAGAGGATCATAATTAGTACCCCAACCAGCATTTTTTTTCCACTGGAGAGGTTAATGATAGTTTTTGATAAATGCCTAAATCACCTCATCAGCCCCTCATCAATTCTCTGTATGATCTTTTTTGGTACCTCGTATTGTATTATAATTTCTACACTCCGAATTCAGTGCATAATATTCAGACTACACAGTGTCATGAAATATGACGTCTCCACTGCCTCCAGCCTCCTCCTAGCTGCAACTATTATAGTACTAGACACATCCCTATCTAGGGTTTACCTTTACTTGAGAATAATCCTCTCCCATATATTCTAACCTTAGCCTCACTGTTCACATTAAACTCTTTATTCTCTGGTACATTCTTCTTTTTTTTGCCTTCAAGAATAAAGTTCTTCAAACAGAAGCCTAAATACACAACTCTCTTCTCCCACTTCTCCATTCTGTTGAGCACCTCGTCTTGTATACACCCATCTACCGACACAGCCACTGAAAAATATCTAAAAAAAAATCATCTTTTCTATACTCTCTCTCCAATCTGATATTCAATCTTTCATTGTCCAGACTTTCTGTTACTCTCATAACCTTGCTCATTCCTCTGTTCAGTTTATATTTTCTTCTTTTACATACCATCAAAAATTCATCCCCCATCACACTGAATCAGATCCTTTACCCTTTATTAAACGACACTCAAAAATACTCAAGCATTCACTTTACTTACATCCTTATCTATGCAAAAACATCCACAGGGGGAATTTAATCCTTATATATATATTATCTCTTGTTCTCTTTTCTCCTCATAATAATATATATATATCACCTGTCTACTGTGATCTTTTGCTATATATATATATATATATATATATATATATATATATATATATATATATATATATATATATATATATATATATATATATATATATATATATGCGTCATCAGGAGCTGTACAATGTTGCAAGGGCAACAACAGAAGAAGTAGGGAAGTTTTCAGAGCATGGTAGTGAGGTGGCACCAGCCAGTCTCTGTCTGAGGGAGACCCAGCGGGTCGTGACGAATAGGTAAAACTGGTCAATTAGCAAGAACTCGTTTAAAATTAAGTCCTTTCTAAAGTTTTCTCTTATACGTTTAAAGATATATATTTTTTAATTTACAATGTAAAAATTAATAATTTCGTACAAAAAAAAATTAGAAAATTTACCTAACCTTATTATAATAAGCCCAATTTAATTTAGCCTAATCCAACTAAATATATTTTAGATAAGTTTACAATAATTTAATAATAAACAAACACAATGAAATATATTATTTCCTTTGGTTCAGAATGATTTTTTGTGTAATTATTGCATACACAAATTTTCGCTTGCCTTATTCGGCAAGAAGAGCGTTGCTATTTAAGCAAAAATCGCAAGTTTTACCTATTTGACACAACGTATGTGTGTTAGTTACCATTTTGTTACCATTTTGTCCTAGGCACATGTCGATTAGACACTAGGCCTGTTGTATATGCGTGCGTGTACTCACCTAGTTGTTGTACTCACCTAGTTGTGGTTGCAGGGGTCGAGTCACAGCTCCTGGCCCCGCCTCTTCACTGGCCGCTACCGGGTCACTCTCCCTGCGCCATGAGCTTTATCATACCTCTTCTTAAAGCTATGTCCTCATTAATTTCACATCATCTGCGAACAGAGACACTTCTGAGTCTATCCCATCCGTCATGTCGTTTACATATACCAAGAATAACACTGGTCCTAGGACTGACCCCTGCGGTACGCCGCTCGTCACAGGCGCCCACTGTGATACCTCATCACGCACCATGACCCGTTGTTGCCTCCCTGTGAGGTATTCCCTGATCCATTCCAGTGCCCTTCCTGTTATACATGCTTGTTCTTCCAACTTCTTTGCTAATCTCATGTGAGGAACTGTGTCGAAGACCTTCCTGCAGTCCAGGAGGTTTGTTACACAGGATTTGCCTTCCCGGAATCCGTGCTGTCTGGTGTTTATTATCCTGTTCAGCTCGAGGTGCTCCACCATTCTTTTCCTGATGATTTTCTCCAGGACTTTGCACACTATACATGTAAGTGACACCGGTCTATAGTTTAGTGCCTCTTTTCTGTCTCCTTTTTTAAAGATGGGGACTACATTGGCCTTCTTCCATACCTCAGGTATCTGCCCATTTTCAAGGGATGTGTTGAATATTATGGTAAGTGGCACACTCAGTACCTCAGCTCCTTCCCGAAGAACCCACGGGGAGATATTGTCCGGACCCATCGCCTTTGAGGTATCAAGGTCACTGAGTAACTGCTTCACCTCCTCCTCAGTTGTGTGTATGCCCTCTAGCACTTGATACATCCCTTGTTGGTGACGCACCCCATCCTGTCTACCCAGCTGCCTTCCTTCCTCCACTGTGAATACTTCCTTAAACTTCAAGTTGAGCTCCTCACATACCTCTTGATCATTGCTTGTGAGTTCCCCATCTTCTCTCCTCAGCCTTATCACCTGGTCTTTAACTGTTGTTTTCCTTCTGATGTGACTGTACATGAGCTTCGGGTCGGACTTAACTTTCGATGCTATGTCGTTTTCGTACTGTTTCTGGGCCTCCCTCGTACCTGTGCATACTCGTTTCTAGCTCTTCTACTACTCTCTTTGTTTACTTGGGTTCTTTGCCTTCTGTACCTTTTCCATTCTCTGACCCTCTGAGTCTTTGCCTCCCTGCACCTTTGGGTAAACCAGGGGCTCTTTCTGGCCTTCCCGTTTAATCTTTTTCCTCTGGGTATAAACCGTTCCTCTGCCTCCTTGCACTTTGACCCTACGTATTCCATCATTTCATTTATTGTCTGTCCATCCATTTCCCTTTCCCACTGAACCTCCTGCAGGAAATTCCTCATGCCTGTGTAGTTTCCTCTTTAAAATCTGGTTTGTCTCTTTCGGTACCGTTTTCCCTCTCCACCTGTAGCTCTACAATGTACTCAAAGCTCAGCACCATATGGTCACTGGCTCCCAGGGGGCTCTCGTGTGTTATGTCTTCAATATCTGAGCTGTTCAGGGTGAATACAAGGTCCAGTCTTGCTGGTTCATCTTCTCCTCTCACTCTGGTCGTGTCCCTGACATGTTGGTGCATCAGGTTTTCCAGTACCGCATCCATCATCTTGGCTCTCCAAGTTTCTGGACCCCCATGTGGTTCTTGGTTCTCCCAGTCGATCTCCCTGTGGTTGAAATCGCCCATGACCAGTAGCTTCGCTCTGCTCATGTGTGCTTTTCTTGCTACCTCCGCCAAAGTGTCCACCATCGCTCTGTTGTTCTCATCATATTCCTCACCTGGCCTCCTGCAGTTCTGTGGTGGGTTATACATCACTGCAATGATTATCTTGTGTTCCCCAGACTGGATGGTACCTACTATGTAGTCCCTTTCTCTACACACCTCCATTCCTTCCATTTCCTCAAATTTCCAACGGTTCCTTACAAGCAGTGTGTGTGTGTGTGTGTGTGTGTGTGTGAGTGTGTGTGTGTGTGTGTGTGTGTGTGTGTGTGGTGTGTGTGTGTGTGTGTGTGTGTGAGTGTGTGTATGTGTGTGTGTGTGTGTTTGAGTGTGTGTGTGTGTGTGTGAGTGTGTGTGTGTGTGTGTGTGTGTGTGTGTGTGTGTGTGTGTGTGTGTGTGTGTGTGTGAGTGTGTGAGTGTGTGTGTGTGTGTGTGTGTGTGTTAGACAAGGTGACAGTACACATCCCTGCCTAGGATTTATTTTTACTGGAAAATAATTCCTTTCCCTCCCTGAGCCTTACTATCTTTTTGTTTTCAGTAATCTTTCACCTTTTCCATACATTTAGCAACATCTGCAACATTGCTTCAAATCCTCCCATATGCCTTTCTAAATCCACAAATGCGACAAACAGTTACTTATATTCATGTAAGTATTTTTCACTTACATGCTTCAAAGACTACTTACTTTCTTCACCCTTCCTCTTTCCCTTCCTCTTTTAATAGTATTTCAACTTTACCCGGTATGCTGAACAGTCTTACACTGTTACAACTTTATTGAGACATTCTTACATTATCTCTTGTTCTCTTTTCTCCTCATAATAACGAACTATGTATGTTATCTCTTAGTGTTTAGATGTCTTCTTTTGAGAGTACAAAGGCACAATACCGTGACTGGAACAATACACAAATAACCCTCACACTGGACAAACTAACTTATGACGACGTTTCGGTCCAACTTGGACCACTAAATACTCAGAAGCGAGAAAGAAGGAAGCAATTATGATACTAGTGGTAGAGGTAGTGGTGGTAGTGGTAGTAGTGGTGGTAGTGGTAATGTAGTGACTCTCGTGTCGTCACTACCACTACCTACCTCTGCCTGAGTAATAAGTGCACTGGATAGAGGAGTATAAGAGACATATCCAGAAAATCTGGTAAAGAGAATGGAGTGGAAGGACTCGAATTGTTGCCTACAGTCCTTGAGCTCCATAAACTTACTCTTCTGCAGTTTGTTCAGTCCCAGTTGCAACTTTTTACGACATTCCCGAGTTTTTGTTTGATATATACGATCAGAAATTCGGCATGTCGGACCCCATCTCCTCCAGCATGTCATTCACATATACCAGAAACAATACCGTTTCCAGTACCAATCATTGTGGAACGTATACTTATTATTCTTATCCATTCTGTGGCCCCTTCCCGTTACTTATTGTTTATCATTCATGAGCAGTCTCTTGCTGTGATTGCTGGCCCATCTCCATAGCTGTGGAGGTGATCGGTACCTCGACACTGCTCGGTACCTCGCCCGTGCTCGGTACCTCATCACTGGGACTGAATACACGATGGTGCTTCATCTCACTCTGCCTTGTATTAGCACTTAGAGGATTTCCTCACCACTTTCCTGTGCCCGTGGCCTGGTAGGCAAAGCTCTCGCTTCACACGCTGAGGGTCCGTGGTTCGATTCCCGGCAAGGGTGGAAACAGTGGGTTGTTTCCTTACACCTATTGTCCTTGTTAACCAATCAGTAAAATGGGTACCTGTGTGGGTCATATCCTGGGACAAAATTGACCTAATTTTCCCGATATGCTCTGCGTAACAAGCGGCTTTCTATATAGTAGTATGTTATTGATGTCAGCTATGGTCTGTATACCTTGTACATGTACTGGTAGAAATAAAGATATTATTATTATTACTGGTGAAGTGAACATAAAGTGACACACACGGTGTTCTGCCACACGCTGGGAGGCACACGATCGTCTCCTGGAACTGTCAGGCATCAAGTCATACATCTCTGCCTCAACCAGGTATGTGAACCTCCAGGTGAAGCAATCTTGACTGTGTTCCTCACTATCGTTAATGTGTATTGTAACTTCATCTCTTTATTTTTAGCCAGATTGTTTTATAGAATGCATTAACCTGCTTTTCTTCCTTAATTTTTTGAGTGAAGTCAGCCGTCTTCGCTGACCTCTGTAGTGTTATGACAATGTGTTGGTGAGATACTTAACTCATGTTAGTGACACTGTTACTAACATGAGTATTAGAGTGTCTCTTCCCTTCAGTATAAGTGCGTCCCTACACTTAAACCCCACTGTGGTTCAAACTCTGATATTAAAGTAGAACATAGACGAACTCATCACAAAACAAGCTAGTGGATTCACTTTCAATTAACCTAGAAATCTCTCACCAGCTTCTTTGAGAAAATCAGTGACTGCAGACAGACTCCTGACAAGACTTCCCACCAGACCTACACCAGTGGCAGCACACTTGAGATATTTCTAAAGAAGGGTTTCACATTATCCTGGACACCTGAACACAGAGCCTAAGTACTGTTATTGCCAAACATGCCGATCCTGTTGTTCTCAATGCCTATGAAAAATGAACCAAACGACATTAAACTAGCCATTTCTCAAAATAACAACATGACCGAAGGAAAACTTTATAGGTGCCAAAGGTTCAACGCCGTCAATTTGCGCTGCTGACACACTGAAGAAGAACCTCCGTGTACACTGAACCAGTCATACAAATCATCCAATGACAAAAGTGCTACAGATATGGGCACACAAAAACTAATTACAATATAACGAATAGAACCAGATCCAGGTGTGCTGATGTTGGCTACTATTGGATATCATTCGAAAAAAAAATCTTAAGTGCTCATATTGCAATAAATCACAAATTGCATTTGTAGGCAACTGCATAGTCAGTAAAGGGAATATTACAGACACCAGAACACAATAAATACTAATGCCCAACCTATATGTCACAAGGAGCAATCAACATACTTCCTTAACTTTTCCATATGCCCCTTTAGATAACACAAGCAAACCTGCTCACCCTCTCTAATCTTCTCAATTCTAATAACACCAATAACACCAATAGACTGTACCACAGCATCAACCACAGTCAACAGAGTTGGACACGTCCCAACCAAATCATCCCTCCCCCTATTCTCACCCTCACATAACTTGTTAAATAACAGTTACTACACAGGATGCATAGATATGTACTCAAGGTGACATACTCTCTTCCTATATTTCACATTTTCTAAACTATATAGGGAAACCAATAACCTTCCAACAGTATTCATCCCCCATCTCATGCAACTCCAAGACCACCACACTCACAACTGTCCAACTCATGCCACTACAAACGACGCTCATACCACATCAAAACACAACTGAGTCCTCAAAAGTAAACACTGAGATACCCAAGTAGACACAGCTGGTGCTGATAAGACAGATCAGCATCCATCACCCTTTACATTCTAAGGTCTAAACTCCCACACCCCAACAGACACAAACTTTCCATACGAAGACAATCAAGGAAAACAATTCAGAATTTCACAAGGTTATCCCTTAAAACCTAGATCCTTGTCCAGAGAGTGTTTGGTATAAAAACTAAATGTCCTTCCACGGCAGAGAACCACAGACATCCTAAAGCAAAATTAAGATCCCGACACAAATAAAACATCTCTTGGGGTAGACATAGCACATGGAAATTTTACACAGAATCTTTATCAATTACCAACTTTAGATAATGGTTAATAAAGTCACTCAATTCGACACTTCGACACAATCAGACACTTGGTAAGTGACTTTATTGGTTCTGGAAGACTGCCTGTGCTGTTATTCAACAACACATGCATCTTTGACACTCAAAAAATCAGAAACTGTATCTACAATTTAATACAACTCCCACCTGAGCCACATGAAGACACAGAAATCCTTATAAACATTTCACTAAAACGTAAATTCCACAATTTTGTCTTCACTTATTAACACACATGTAGTTAAATACACACTTGAATCAACTTCCTCATCCTTCTCACCACCTACACTCGCTCCAGTACAAATGTGAATATACAGGAGCTTGTCAGGGAGTTTAACTACGCCAACACACCAGTGTACAGGTTAGCTGACCTCAATACAAGACACACCAGACACACCACCCTCTAACACCGCAATAACACCTACTACGGAATCAGATTTCACCAACTCCTAGCACAGAAAACACTGATTCATGTTGGTCCGGATTTCAACAACATTTTTTGGCTCACCATGAAAAAGGGAAACCTAGATTCATCATCACAAACAAAGCAAACCTTCACCATCAACACCACGTAACACCAGGACCTCAAACCTTCACCATCAACACCACGTAACACCAGGATCTCAAACCTTCACCATCAACACCACGTAACACCAGGACCTCAAACCTTCACCATCAACACCACGTAACACCAGGATCTCAAACCTTCACCATCAACACCACGTAACACCAGGACCTCAAACCTTCACCAACAACACCACGTAACACCAGGACCTCTCACGGGCTCTTGCACATATCCCAGAATACAATCCTTATCCATGCTACACCTACCCGCCTTTGCAATAAAGCCAACCGGAAATCCTGCAAACAAAAAATCGACAACACAAAGCACAATCATCACGATTATAACAGACTACCTCAGACACTGATACACATATTTTAGGATGCATACGACACGATTAAAAAAAAAGACGCTGTAAAAGATATTCATTCACCTCCCTCTACTAAAACAAAACACCTTCTATTACTACAAAAGTTTTATCGCAAAAACACACAGGTATAGAACGCAGGGACGTCACTTCCCTCAGAAATCATAAACACAGCCTCAAAGAAGACCACAACAAACACTGATTCACCCTCATATAAGAGAGAAACAGAGAATCACTATACCACAAGAGTTCTAGAAATTTATAAAAAAAAAATCAAAGGTATTTCCACATTTATATTTATGCACCTCAGAATAACATGAGCATCGGCCATCCTGCGGAAGTAATTGCAATGTTCGATGCCGTTAAGGAGAACCACCTTCCAGCCTCACTCGCCTCTCCATTCAGCTACCCAGACTACCCAGGAAAACAAATTGAAGCACAAAACTGAAACCTAACTTCTCAAACATACACCGACTTACTCCCATTCACTTCTACACACGAAATAAACACCCTTTTCAGAACACGTTTATCCCACCTGCCAAACAAAGCTGCAGGGCTCCTAAGCTCTGTGCTCAACCACACCATCGTAAAATGCCTTCCCGACTCCATCTTCAATGCACTCACTATTTTTTGTTCAGTAAATGGCTAATGTCTGGTGACTCCCACCACTATTCAAATCAGCTACCGCCAACCTAATTCTAAAAGTCAACAAGACACATTTAAACCCCAGAAACTAGGGACCTACGAACCTGCTTGATAAACTAGGATCAACGTTTGAAAGACTCATTAAATAACGCTTATACAATCCCCTTACCCATAGAAACAGGTTCCTTGTCTTGGCGAAGGAGCTCATGATCCGAGGAAGTAGACCTCTTGTCTCTATCCTGGTATCGAAGGTAAATACCCTCTACCCCTTCCTTCCTTCCCTCATTTGCTTTTCCTTCTGGGGATATTTCGCATTTGTGAATTTCAGCTGTAAGGCAGAGGGAAAAGGAATCATTATTAGTCTCATTCCATCGAGGATCTCGAGGGTGGTGCTGGTTTAGCGCTTCTTTTTGATTATAATAATAATAATAATAAAATCGAGGGTGGTGCTGTTTGCCGTGGGACTTGGATTATCTGGGGTGCTGGGCCGTCCTCCGGGGTCCCGGTGATAGTGTATCCTTGGATAATGGAAGTATTCTTGGAGGCTACTTTCGGGTCCCGGATACAGCAGGCAATATGGTACGACTCCCAACGTTTCCTGTCGCCCACCTTTCATTGGCGAAACGTACTGTTGTTTAGCTTGTATCTCTAGCGTCACTACCACTACTTCTAAGTTGGCAGTCTGAAAATGGTATGAAAGTTGACTGGCAATTACTCTCTGAACGTTACGTACATCACCACCTCACGACGAACGTAATTTTACCTCACTTGAGTGACACTGAATTTGCGTTAGAAATATTGTAATATTACAAGGGCCTTCGTAAATACGGGTACATTTGTATGTATTGTATACAGTGGTACCTCGAGTTACGAGCTTAATTCGTTCCAGTCGGCTATTCAAGTGCCGATACCGAAGGAATTTTTCCCATAAGAAATAATGAAAATTAGATTAATCCATTTCAGACCCCCAAAACTACACTTACAAAAGTACCTACAAAAATACACTTACATAATTGTTCGAGTTGGGAGCTGCTGGTAAGTAGAGGTACCACTGTACTTTTTTATTAAACTGAAGGTACGTTCAGTTTGGTAATATTTTATGCTACTTGGTATTTAGTATAATGTTAGTGCTAAAAAGGAAGAGCTGTGTAACTGTCAAATTACTCAAGGTGCCCCGTGGCCTGGTGGCAAAAGCTCTCGCTTCACACAGTGAGGGTCCGGGTTCGATTCCCGGCGAAAGGGTGGAAACATCGGACGTATTTCCTTACACCGGTTGTCTATATTCACCAATCAGTAAAATGGGTACCTGGGTGTTAGTCGATTGGTGTGGGTCGCATCCTGGGACAAAACTGACCTAATTTGCCCGAAATGCTCTGCATAACAAGGGACTTTCTATGTAACAGTATGTCGTTGATGTCAACTTTGGTCTGTATACCTTGTACATGTACTTGTAGTAAATAAATATATTATTATTATTATTAAGAAGGTGCCTGAGAATACGTCGTTATCCCAGTGCCAAGTCTTACTCTAACACCAATTTGGTTACATACACTCAAGGGTGTTAATAGACTTGGTTAACAAGCTTTTAGTATGGTACTCGGAAACCCGAAATTCTCTCCCTTTCATCAATTTGATTTTCGTAAGGAACGTTCTACCATCGACTTCTTAATATGATTGGATATGTATGTTCGCAATGCCTTCACTAATAACCAGTCAGTTATTGCAGTGTTTCTCGGTATCGGAAAAGAGCTTATGACGCATTCTGGCGTTACACTTGACTTAAGCCCATGCCAAGGGCCTTCACGGCAATTTGTCACTTTTCCTTCAAAATTTCTTCCCAGAGAGGCACTTTGGAGTCCGGGTAAATAACAGCTTTTTCCACTGACTTTGTTCATGTTAATGGCATTTCTCAAGGCTGTGTTCTTAGCACTACCCTCTTTCCGCTCGCTATTAATACCTCTATTCTTCCCTCCAATGTTTGGTCATCTCTCTTTGTAGATACTTTTTCACTAGCGTGTAGAGGCACTGACTGACGACTTGTTGCAGCTTTTCTCCTAAATTGCTCACCTCTCATGGGTTTAAGTTTACTGTAATTAAAACACATCAGATAGCTTTCACAAGATGTTCATTATCACTCGCACTGTTGTATACCTGGAGGGTGTTCTGGAGGTCAGTCCCTGACCTGGTCTCCCGGTGGATCAGAACCTGATCAACTACCTGTATGGTTCCTGTTTCCTTGAAAAAAATACGATCAGATTTCTGTCTTTTGTTTGATCTTCGATTGTCCTGGAAGCCTCGCATAACCTCCTTGAAAGCAGCTGTTAGTAGCTGTCTAATCCTTTTCAAAACTCTAGCTAATCTTTCATGGGAGGCTGATAGACAAAACTGTGCTTTCATTCAACACTAATTTTATTTAAATTAGAGAACGATAACCAAATGTATTCTTCAGTCTCCCTCGTTACTTTTTCTAAACTTGAGCTCATTCGTCTTCAAAAGTTGCGTTTGTGTCTTGGGGCTTTTTGATTTTCCCGAGTCAAGAACCTCTATACACAGGTGAGCAGCGGTCACCTCTATACCTGGAGTTTACCTGGAGAGAGTTCCAGGGGTCAACGCCCCTGCGGCCCGGTCTTGATTATAATAACTTGGAGAGGTTCTTGATTATAATAACTTGGAGAGGGTCTTGATTATAATAACATGGAGAGGTTCTTGAGTATAATAACATGGAGATGTTCTTGATTATAATAACATGGAGAGGTTCTTGATTATAATAACATGGAGAGGTTCTTGATTATAATAACATACAGAAGTTATGATTATAATAATAATATAGGGAGGTGAGTATCCTTCTTTGCAAGATCAACATGATTCCTATTGAAGACTGAGACACTTATACAACATATGGGTATCTTTATTGAAGAAACGTTTCGCCACACAGTGGCTTCATCAGTCCAATACAAAGCAGAAAGGAGTAAGGAGAGGAGGAGTTTGAGGTGATCAGTCCCTCAGCCTGGAAACGATGTGTTCAGTCCATCACAAGAACACATCGTTTCCAGGCTGAGGGACTGATTACCTCAAACTCCTCCTTCCTTACTCCTTCCTGCTTTGTATGGGACTGATGAAGCCACTGTGTGGCGAAACGTTTCTTCAATAAAGATTCCCATATGTTGTATAAGTGTCTCAGTCTTCAACTTTCGGTTTCCTAAACTATTTATCACATGATTCCCTTTCTTTCCGTTATTTTATCCGCTTCTACGACCCTCACGATCTTTCCAAATACAGAGCCGTAACTGATATTAGTATGACTAATTATCGCTATCATTCACTCTCCTGGCTTCCCTTTAATTATTTTTTCATTATATTCATCCTGCATCTTGCTATACCCTCCCTCCAGGTTGGTCGCAGACCGGGCCGCGGGGGCACTGACCCTCGAAACCCTCTCCAGGTATACTCTAGTGTTACCTCCTCCCTCACTTCTATTTGCTAAAACTCTCTTCCCTGCGACAATTTCTTATGCTGTGGCAGTGTACACACTATTCGTTGTTGTACTCTTTAATTCTCTGGTACTGACCTTATTTCCACCCTGAATATTTCATTAATAGTGCTGTCCTCGCAGGCTTTCTGGTCATTTCTTGTTAGCTCTCCTCCTTCCTTCTTCACTCTTATTAACTGGTCTTTTATTGACATTATCCTTCTGCAGTGACTTTATAGCAACTTGCGGATTTGGCTTTCGATGTTAAGTCATTTTCAAATTTTCGTGAATTTCATCTCATTCATGCATATTTATTTCTGACTATTCTGCTCGTTTCTTTATTTTCTGCTATCCTTTGTCTTTATACTTTATTCAGTGTTCGTCCACTGGTTGAAACACAGACTCCCTTTGTTCTTGCCACTGCTTCTTCCACTTCTGGATATGAATTAGTTTTTTACCTCCCATCGCTTTCCAGCTAAATATTCAATCCTCTCATTCACTGTTTATCCTTGCAGAACACTTTACCTCTGTATACCTAAAGGCTTTATATGAAGTAAGGTAATAATATCAACTAATCCTACGTCAAATGAACACTGTACATTTTAGAAATAAAGATTATTACTTATTATATCGTGTGCACTATTTTTATTTCATTTTATTGGCTCTTTCCCTTCTTTCTGGTTGTGCCCTTGATATGTTGACACAGTTCTTAATCAACACCTTGAACATCTTAGTTCTCAGCGTATCTGGTCCTACATGATCCCAATTCTCCCAGTCTGTTTCTCTGTGACTGAAATCTCCCTTGTTACATGGGTTTACATTAAACATGGGTTTACCTTGTTTCTTCTGCATGGTGTCCACCATAGCTTTGTTGTTGTCATCATATTCTTGTCTTAGTGTTCTGCTATTTTCTTATGGGTTGCACATTCCTGCAGTCACTATCTTGGGTCCCTAAGCGTTGAGTACGCTCACTTCGTGGTTTCTGACCAGCGTTGAGTACGCTCACTTCGTGGTTTCTGACCAGCGTTGAGTACGCTCACTTCGTGGTTTCTGACCAGCGTTGAGTACGCTCACTTCGTGGTTTCTGACCAGCGTTGAGTACGCTCACTTCGTGGTTTCTGACCAGCGTTGAGTACGCTCACTTCGTGGTTTCTGACCAGCGTTGAGTACGCTCACTTCGTGGTTTCTGACCAGCGTTGAGAACGCTCACTTCGTGGTTTCTGACCAGCGTTGAGTACGCTCACTTCGTGGTTTCTGACCAGCGTTGAGTACGCTCACTTCGTGGTTTCTGACCAGCGTTGAGAACGCTCACTTCGTGGTTTCTGACCAGCGTTGTCGTTCCTTTCTCTTCCCTGATTTCTTTGTCCTTCCCCAGAACTCTGAAACCTGCTGGAAATATTCCATTTGTTACGGTCTCCACGAGTTTTGCCTCTGTAACAACTTTGATGTCTTGTGATGCCTCTGTTATTCTCTCATTCCATTTGTCACTTATTTGTTACTCCTTCTTTATGCATTAGATTTTCAGTTTCTTTTCTCTTATTGTGTTTTATTTCAAGATGTCTTGGCATCTTCTTTTTTTGCTCACGAGTCAGAAGGATAAGAGGCAGTGGGGAGGGGGGGTAGGTGGAGGTGGTGGCTAGGGGTTAGGGTATTTTTATATATATATATTTAGCAAAATTTGGATACTTCAGTAGTGTACTGCTATCCTATTCGCAGTGGAGACAGAAGCTATGTTTCCCTATCATATTTCATCACGCAGGATGGCGCTCACGTAAAAGGTGTTAAAATCTGTTAGTCTGATAAGGCTGATAAGTAAGGACTTATCAGCTACGAGAGCTTCAGGGGTTATGTTCCAGTATAGCTGGAATTAATACCACTTTGAATTGATGGAATGGACGAAAGGGACTACATTGTTTTAACAATTCAGTCTGGGGGCTCTAAGGTGGTTATTGCAGTGATGTACAACCCACCACAGAACTGCAGGAGGCCAAGAGAAGACTACGAAGATAGCAACAGAGCAATGGTGGACACACTAGCCGAGGTGACCAGAAGAACTCACATGGGGAGAGCAAAGTTACTAGTTATGGGTGATTTCAATCACAAGGAGATTGACTGGGAAACCTGGAGCCACATGGGGGTCCTGAAACATAGAGAGCCAAGATGATGGATGTGGTACTGGAAGACCTCATTAATCAACGTGTTAGGGACACTATCAGAGAGAGAGGTGAGGATGAACCAACAAGACTGGACCTCGTATTCACCTTGAGTAGCTCGGACATCGAGGACATCACATACGAAAGGCCCCTCGGAGCTAGTGATTATGTGGTTCTGAGCTTTGAATACATAGTAGTTATAAGTGGAGAGGGTAACAGGAGTAGGATGGGAAAAGCCGAACTACAAAAGGGGAGACTACACAGGCATGAGGAACTTTCTGCAGGAGGTTCAGTGGGAAACAGAATTGGTAGGAAAATCAGTAAACGAAATGATGGACTATGTAACAACAAAATACAAGAAGGTAGAGGAGAGGTTTGTTCCCAAGGGAAACAGAAATAATGGAAAGACCAGAACGAGTCCTTGGTTCACCCAAAGGTGTAGGGAGGCAACAACTAAGTGCACTAGAGAATGGAAAAAGTACAGAAGGCGAAGGATTCAGGAAAATAAAGAGATTAGTCGAAGAGCCAGAATCGAGGAAACACAGATAAAGAGGGAGGCCCAGCGACAACACGAAAACAACATAACATCGAAAGTCAAGTCTGACCCGAAGCTGTTGTATAGCCACATCAGGAGGAAAACAACAGTCAAGAACCAGATAATCAGGCTGAGGAAGGAAGGTGGGGGAGTTCACAAGAAACGACCAAGAATTATGTGAGGAGCTCAACATGAGATTTAAAGAAGTATTTACAGTGGAGACATGAAGGACTCCAGGAAGTCAGAATAGGGGGAAACACCAACAATTGATATACCAACAAGTGCTGGATGAAATACACATCTGAGGAGGTGAAGAAGCTACTAAGTGAACTTGATACCTCAAAGGCGGTGGGACCGGACATCTCACCATGGGTCCTTAGAGAGGGAGCAGAGATGCTGTGTGTGCCACCAACAACAATCTTCAACACTTCCATTGAAACTGGGCAACTATCTGAGGTATGGAAGACGGCAAATGTAGTCTCAATTTTTAAGAAAGGAGACAGACATGAGGCATTAAACTTCAGACCAGTGTCACTGACGTGTATAGTATGCAAAGTCATGGAGAAGATTATCAAGAGGAGAGTGGTGGAGCACCTGGAAAGGAACAAACTGATAAATGACAACTAGCACGGTTTCAGGGGAGGGAAATCCTGTGTCACAAACTTGCTGGGGATTTATGACAAGGTAACAGAAGTAAGACATGAGAGAAAGGGGTGGGTAGATTGCGTTTTCTTGGACTGCAAGAAGCCCTTCGACAGAGTTCCTCACAAGAGATTAGTGCAAAAGCTAGAGAACCAGGCATGCATAACAGGAAAGGCACTGCAATGGATCAAAGAATACCTGATAGGGAGACAACAATGAGTCATACTACGTGATGAGGTGTCAGAGTGGGCGCCTGTGAAGAGCGGGGATCTACAGGGGTCAGTCCTGGGATCAGTGCTGTTTTTGGTATATGTGAATGACATGACTGCAAACCTCACTCAAAGAAAAGGATCTTGGTGTGAGTTTAATACCGAGCACATCTCCTGAGGCACACATCAACCAGATAACTGCTGCAGCATATGGGCGCCTGGCAAACCCAAGAACAGCGTTCCGACATCTCAGTAAGGAATCGTTCAAGACTCTGTACACCGTGTACGTCAGGTACATACTGGAGTATGCAACACTAGTCTGGAACCCACACCTGGTCAACCACGTCAAGAAATTAGAGAAAATGCAAAGTTTTGCAACAAGACTAATCCCGGAGCTAGTTGTATATAGTTCTTATCTTCCAATTATGTCCTTGAATTTGTATTGATAAAGCCACTGGAGGGCGAAACGTCTACAATGAAGATAACCAGATGTTGCACATGTGTCTAATTTTTTATCTATGTATTATTTCATTCAGTTTCCATAACGGAGTACCGTATTTCGCGGCTTATTAGACGCATTTTTTCCATAAAATGTCTCCAGAAACCAGCCTGCGTCCTATAAACTGAAGGTCAGTGACGGGAGCTTTAGGTTTGGGGTGAGGGGTGGGCTGTAGCTCTCCCAATTCCGTCCGATGCCGAGCCATTGAAACTAAAACAAGTCTAATAAGCAGCGAAATATGGTATTTGGAATTCGTCTTCATTGCACATCATATTGTTCTCCGTTGACCACTGGAAAACTTGGTTTATATCTTCGAGATTTACTGTGTCCTCAATAGATCCTAGTATCGTCTGTAAAGGATGACACGGTGCTATGATTTACATCTTTGTCTGTGTCTGATATGAGGATGAGAAACAGGATGGGGGCGAGTACTGTGCCTTGTGGAACACAGCTCGTCACTATGGCAGCTTCCGATTTAACTCTCTTTACCACAACTCTTTGTGTTCGATTAGTTAGAAAGTTGAAGATCCATCTGCCCACTTTGCCAATTATCCCTTTAGCACGCATTTTGTGCACTATGACACCGTGATCGCACTTGAGATGGTGCCTTAGTGTATTCCATTAATTCTTAGAAAAATGCCCATTTAGTTATCATTAATACAGTGGCGTTGAATGCAATGTAACCTGTCAGTTAATACATGCACTTTAACACAGGTATATCCACTGAGTGTTGACCCCGAGTACTGCACCATGATGCGGTTGTTGACTGGCGTAGTGGTGGTGCTGGCTGGGTTACTGCACCTGGTCACTGCCCATAAGATGGAGGTGGGACGTTGTAAGTCCATGCCAGAGGTTCAGAACTTTGACCCAGACAAGGTAAGTCATTATTAACAGTATTTAACATTTCTGTACAGTTACATATTCTGGGTGTCTTTTTCTTCGCTCTGACAGAGCTTAAGAGTGCCTCTCCATGATCCTGTGAGTGGCAGTGCAAGAATCAGGATTACAGAGGTCACATGGGGTCTTCGTCAGACTCCACTGGGCATTGTTACATCACTCGAAAGAAATATTAATCATTTCATATTTTACAATTACTTTATATAGTCGATTTACACATTACAGTCTCAAAAAAAAAAAAAAAAAAAAAAAAATTGTCAACACTAAAAAACATTAGTCATCATATACAAAACTTTCATTCATCTGATCGATGAAAATTGTGGAAACCTCAAGATTTATTTTATCATTAACAATGAGATGTTGTACCACATCCTGTAAGGTTTACACGGAGGTGGATCTGAAAGGTTGCATGGCTGGACACAAGCATATGATGCTGCTGTGTATGGCTCTGTCTCCTGTCCACGAACTCTGCATTTTGTTATTGTATACCAACAGTACCGTCAGAAACTTATAGCCTAGTCTTAGTCTAGCAGTAACAACATCTTGCAGTCTACTGAGACCCTGTGCTTTTCTCCATAGATATGTCTAACTTGACACATTTCATGACGATGGATAATGGATCTGCTAATTCCTATCTGTACTGTTCTACTTTCTTCAAGCTCGTTTGTTAGTTCCTTTCTGACAATATTTCGTCAACTTCTGTTTGAAAACCAAAATAATACTCAACATTCGTCTTTCTTTTTGTTTTATGCTTGTTTAGTTAATTTATTAACTTGGTCATGCTCCTGGAGGCCTATGTGAGAGGGAAACCAAAAAAGCTTAATTGTAATCCTTTTCTTAATTTGTGTATATCTGTGCCTAGCTTCATACACAAGCATGATATATTCAGATCTCAGGCTATTTAGAAAGAGAGACAGGAAAGAGAGGCAGGATTCGAACCCACATTGGTCGCTGTCTACAGATGTGGCTTAACTCCCACTATGACGCCTTAAACAACTCAGCTACAGATGCCACAAAACGATGAACCACACTTGTGGACAGCGACCAACGTGGGTTCGAATCCTGATGGCTGCAACACTTCTGTGTATATATTTTCACTTGTTTCTGCGAAGTGCATTGAGTATAGTATTGCTCATGAAGTCAGAGCATACAGGATGAGAATAAAATAGCAGAAGACCATGCCTGAGGCTCACTGGTGTACCCGGCGCTAGGAAGAAACATGGCTGGCAAACAGGCTACCTAGCCTTTTGAGCCAAGCCACACTCGTGGACATCGACCAACATGGGCTTGAATCCTACTGGCTGTGATATTTCTATGTGCATATGTACAGTGAGATGCTATCAACAAATTTTGCTTAGAATAAGAAAAAGTTTTGGGGTGAGATTGAAAAGTTGAGAAAGCCAAGGAACGAATGGAGTTGACAGTTAAAAATAGATGAAGAGATTTATTAGATTGGGAGTTAGAGGTATCCAGAAGATGGAGGAAATATTTTGAGGAACTGTTAAATGTTGATGAAGATAGGGAAGCTGTGATTTCGTGTATTGGCCAGGGAGGTATAACATCTTTTAGGAGTGAGGAAGAGCCAGTTGTGAGTGTGGGAGAAGTGCATGAGTCAGTGGGTAGAATATAAGGGGATAAATCAGCTGGAATTGATGGGATAAAGACAAATGCTAAAAGCAGGTGGGAATATAGTTTGGGAATGGTTGGTGCTTTTATTTAATAAATGTATGAAAGAGGGGAAGGTACCTAAGGATTAACAGAGAGTATGTATAGTTCCTTTGTATAAAGGCAAAAGGGACAAAAGTGAATGTAAGAATTATAGGGGAATAAGCCTGTTGAGTATACCTGGTAAGGTGTACGGTAGAGCTATTATAAAAAGAATTATGAGTAAGACAGAGAGGCTTTAGGAAGGGTAGGGAATGTGTAGACTTATATTGAAACATATAAGTGAACATTATTTCGATAAGGGTAATGAAGGTTTTGTTGCATTTATGGATTTGGAAAATACATATGATAGGGTGGATAGGGGAGCAATGCGGCAGATGTTGCAAGTGTATGGAATAGGAGGTAGGTTACTGAAATCAGTTAAGAGTTTTTACGAGGATAGTGAGGCTCAGGTTAGAGTATGTAGAAGAGAGGGAAATTATTTCCCAGTAAAAGTAGGCCTTATTCATGAATGTGTGATGTCACCGTGGTTGTTCAATATATTTATAAATGGAGTTGTAAGAGAAGTGAATGCTCGGGTGTTGGCAAGAGGTGTGAGATTAAGAGATAAAGAATTTAACACAAACAGAGAGTTGTCACAGTTGTTTTTTGCTGATGACACTGTGCTTTTAGGGGATTCTGAAGAGAAGTTGCGAAGGTAAGTGGACGAATATGAGCACATAGGAAAAAACAATGTGATGAGGGTAACAAAAAATTTAGATAATGGAAGATTCGATATGAGATTGGAGGGAGGAAGTATTTAGGAAGTGAATGTGTTCTGATATTTGGGAGTGGATGTGTCAGCAGATGGGTCTATGAAAGACGAGGTGACCATAGTATTGGCAAAGGAAAAAAGGTGAGTGGTTCACTGAGGAATCTGTGGAGACAAAAAAAATTATCTATTACGAACACAGGTGTAGTCTTATGGCCTGCACACCTGGCTGTAGCACGATAAACAAGCTAGAAATGAGGAACGAGCAAAAGACAGCAGTGAGTAAATCTTCAACCTTCCCATCAATTCTCAAAATAGCTAGGGTCACCCCGATCCACAAAGGAGGTGACCAAACTGACTTGAATAATTACAGACCAATCTCAAATTTACCACTGCTTTCTAAAATCTTCGAAAAATTAATTCATAAACAGATCTATTCCTACCTCGTCTCACACAATGTACTAAACCCCTGTCAATTTGGATTCAGGACCAACAAGAGCACAAACGATGCTATAACACACATGTTAGAGTTAATATACACCGCACTTGAGAAGAAAGAAGTTCCGCTGGGAATCTTCATAGACCTACGCAAAGCATTTGATACAGTCGACCATGATTTATTGCTCACAAAATTAGCGCACTATGGTATTAGGGGGCACCCCCTCAACTACCTAAAGTCGTACCTTAGCAACAGAAGTCAGTACGTGAACACAAATGGAGAGAACTCTTCCGCACAACAAATTACAGTCGGTGTCCCTCAAGGTAGTGTCCTGGGGCCACTCCTATTCCTCATTTACATAAATGACCTACCGAATGCATCACAACTACTCAAACCCATTTTGTTTGCAGATGACACAACATATGTCTTCTCTCACCCAAATCCAGTCGTACTAGCCAACACAGTTAATGCCGAATTACAGAAAATATCAACATGGATGATGACAAATAAGCTTACTCTCAATACGGACAAGACCTACTACATTCAGTTTGGAAACAAAGCTACAAATGTTCCACTTAACATAACGCTAAATGGTTCACCCATCACAAGGCTCACAGAGGGAAAATTCCTAGGAATCCACCTTGACAGTAGTCTTAAATTCCAAACACACATACAACAAATTTCCAAGAAAATTTCAAGGACAGTAGGTATATTATCTAAGATACGCTATTATGTGCCTCAACCAGCTCTCATTGCACTATATCATTCTCTTATCTACCCTTATCTCACCTATGGAATCTGTGCATGGGGCTCAACAACATTAAATCACCTTAGACCACTCATAACCCAGCAAAAGGCTGCAGTCAGGATGATAACAAATTCCCACTCTAGACAGCATACTCCACCTATATTCAGAACCTTAAAACTACTCACCATAAAAAATATTCATACCTATTCATGTGCCTTCTACATACATAAAACTCTACATGCTAATATCAACCCTGCGCTCAGAATTCTCCTCAACAACTTTAATAGGTCCCACGAACATGACACAAGACACAGATCACTATTTGACATACCCCGAGTCCATACTAACCCATGTAAAAATTCTATGCACATAAAGGGCCCCAAAATCTGGAATTCATTACCAGTAAATATCAAGTTAACCTTGTCGGAAAATCAATTCAAGACTCTTCTCAAAAATCACCTACTCACCCTATACTAAATACTCATACTGTAACAAACTTCCAAACCCAATATTATTTTACTTAAGAAGATCTCAATTTGATATGTTCATCCTCCTTAACACTTGTTGCAATTTCATATCATCATATTGTCATTTAATATCTTATAGTATCATCATTTTCTTAATTTGAAATAAAATATATACCTAGATGAAACTCTAAAACTATTTCTAGTATTGTTATTATACTAGTATAGCATCAACATACTGTAATTTGAAATAAATTCTACAACTAGATTAAACTCAACCAATTTCTCTTGTATTGTCTTTTAATAGTATGTATAACCATTTAATAATTTAAATAATACAGAACTAGAATAAACTCAATCAATTTCTTTAGCATTAAGTACTTAGTGAATAAGTCTCTAGAATAAACTGCCCCTAATGCCATGGCATGCCAGTGGCTCTCCTTGCATTACAGTTTTATAATTGTTTTATAATTGTAACTACCAATAACATTGTACACTTGTAACATGCATTGAAATAAAAATTATTATTATTATTATTATTATTATTATTATTATTATTATATATATATATTTACTTCATCAAACAGCATGCAAGTATATGTACAAAGAAAGTATTCAAGCAAGAGGCACAGTGAGAACTGTGGCCGACCATTTTTGAGGTAAGTCTGCCAAAGCTGCTCCATGAGTCTCTAAATTTGGCGGGCTTTCTTGTAATTGGCTGGGGTGAACCAAGGTGCTAGTTTAAGAGGTATACTCCAGGTAACACGGAGACCCTACCTGTTACAGTCGTAGCATCTGTGGCATGCCTATATGGGTGTGTGACATACGCCATATAAAATATAATGAACTTTCAGCATGCCACATTATCTATGGAGATAAAAAAAGGGATTGTATGAGAGTATAGTGGTACTAATACTCTTACATGGGTGTGAAGCATGGGTTGTGAATGTTGCATCATGAAAGAGGCTGGAGGCAATGGAAATGTCATGTCTGAGGGCAATGTGTGGCATGACTATTATTCAGAGAATCTGTTGTTTAGAGATTAGAAGGAGGTGCAGGGTTACTAAAAGTGTTATTCAGAGAGCTGAGGAGGAGTTAAGATGGTTCGGACAGTAAGATAGGACGGAGCAAAGAATGATGACTTGGAGGGCGTAAATATTTGTAGTGGAGGGAAGTTGGGGTAGAGGCCGTCCTAGGAAAGGTTTAAGGGACGGTGTAAAGGAGGTTTTGTGTGAGAGGAGCTTACACATCCAGCAAGCATGTTAGATAGGAGTCAGTGGAGACTAGTGGTTTTCACGATTTGACATGCTGTTGGAGTGTGAGCAAGGAAATATTTACGAAGGGATTTAGGGAAACTGGTTAGCCGGACTTGAGTCATGGAGATGGAAGGTTGGGACACTTAAGCAACATTTGGGAATCTTTATTGAAGAAACGTTTCGCCACACAGTGGCTTCATCAGTACAATACAAAGCAGAAAGCTGTAAGGAGAGGAGGAGTTTGAGGTAATCAGTCCCTCGGCCTGGACGGGTGAAGATATGTTGCCCTTTTTGAACTGTATTATCGGCATGCTTTAGGAAAAACAGTGATAGAGTGAGTGATGATGAAAGTGTTTCTTCTCTTTTGGGACACCCTGCCTCGTTGAAAAACGAAGATATATGCTAGGAATTCGCAAGAGCAGGCGAAATATTCACAAACACTGATCTCTGGCCGAAGGAGACTCGAACCTACGAACCTTGCAGCAAGGTTCGCAGTGCTCTTGCGAATTCCTAGCATTGTAAAAATTGGTCTATAGTATAGACCAATAAGCCTTACCTCCATAGTTGGTAAATTTATGGAATCAATAATTGCCGAGGCAATTCGTAGCCATCTTGAAAGGCATAAATTCATTAATGAATCTCAACACGGTTTTACTAAGGGGCGTTTCTGTCTTACGAATTTACTAACTTTTTTCAATAAGGTATTTGAGGAGGTGGATCATGGTAATGAATATGATATTGTGTATATGGACTTCAGTAAGGCTTTCGATAGAGTTCCACATCAGAGGCTATTGAGGAAACTTAAGGCACACGGAATAGGAAAAAAAATTTCCTGGGTAGAGGCATGGTTGACAAATAGGCGGCAGAGAGTTTGCATAAATGGGGAGAAATCAGAATGGGGGCACGTCTCAAGCGGTGTCCAACAGGGGTCAGTTTAGGGCCCCCTGTTGTTTACAATTTACATAAACGACATAAATGAGGGAATAAAATGCAACATAAGCAAATTTGCTGATGACACCAAAATAGGCCGTCCAATTCATTCTAATGAGGACATTAGAGCACTCCAGGATGATTTGAATAGACTGATGCAGTGGTCGGAGAAGTGGCAGATGCAGTTTAATATAGACAAATGCAAAGTTCTAAATGTTGTGCAGGACAATAACCATTCCATATATAAACTGAATAATGTAGACCTTAATACTGTGATTGCGAGAAGGATTTAGGAGTTCTGGTTAGCAGTAATCTGAAACCAAGACAACAGTGCATAAGTGTTCGCAATAAAGCTAACAGAATCCTTGGCTTCATATCAAGAAGTATAAATAATAGAAGTCCTCAGGTTGTTCTTCAACTCTATATATCTTTGGTTAGGTCTCATTTAGATTATGCTGCACAGTTCTGGTCACCGTATTACAAAATGGATATAAATGCACTGGAAAACGTACAGAGGGGGATGACAAAGTTGATCCCATGTATCAGAAATCTTCCCTATGAGGATAGACTGAGGGCCCTGAATCTGCACTCTCTAGAAAGGCGTAGAATTAGGGGGGATATGATTGAGGTGTATAAATGGAAAACAGGAATAAATAAAGGGGATGTAAATAACGTGCTGAAAATATCCAGCCAAGACAGGACTCGCAGCAATGGTTTCAAGTTGGAAAAGTTCAGATTCAGGAAGGATATAGGAAAGCACTGGTTTGGTAATAGAGTTGTGGATGAGTGGAACAAACTCCCGAGTACCGTCATAGGGGCTGGGACGTTGTGTAGTTTTAAAAATAGGTTAGATAAATACATGAGTGGATGTGGGTGGGTGTGAGTTGGACCTGACTAGCTTGTGATACTAGGTTATATGCTGAACTAATTCCTTAAGTGGAAGTGACCTGACTACCTGGAGAGGGTTAACTCCAGGTGGTCGGGTCTAAGCCGGGGAGTGATGGACCTGCCTCGCATGGGTCAGTAGGCCTGCTGCAGTGTTCCTTTTTTATTATGTTCTTATGTTCTTAAGACCGCACCTCACAGTAGCGTGACAGCACTCTGAAGCGCACCTGATTCTCTACCCAAGAATTAAGATTTATCTAATGTATCATTGAATTCTTCTCAAATTGTATTAATTATAAATGAATCCAATTTATATAAACCAAAAGAAATATTCATATTATTTTCAAAACTGCTTTTTACGAAACATGATTCTATTATATTGCTGTCAACCATGGACTTGCTTGATACAACCTTCTCAGCATTTTGAAAATCAATTGTATTGGTTAAATCTCTCACCTGAATAAATAGAGCATTAGAATCTTGTCCAGTTCTAATGCTATATTTATGTTGTTTAGTTCAAGACTTTTACCAGTTTGACCGTAATAAACTTTATCGCATATTTTACAAGGAATCTTATAGACACATCCGTCAGTATTTTGGGGGGAATTTTTTATCAAAAGTTTTTTTTACTGTATCAAGATTTTTAAATACAACTTTGATATTAAAAGTCTTAAGAAGGGAAGGTATATCAACCAAGTTTTCATGGTAAGGGAGAACCAACATATTCTTAGTTGAATAAGGTTGGTTGTCCCTTTGTGGATTGTATAAAGTATTTCTAGCTATTTTAAAGCATTTATCAATTACGTTCCTTGGGTATTTTGCAAATTTGTGTTTTGGGTATTTATGTGTATCTGTACCTGAATAAACTTACTTATTTACCTAACTAACGGAGAGAAAACATTGACTTCTTGTATTAGCTTAAAACAAATCAAGGAACGGGTGAGGCTTCAATCCAGGGCAGATGAGTGAGTTATTTCCAATCGCGTCATTACGATTTCGTGAGTCATGTTTTAATTTGCTTGTCAATAAAGTAATTATTCTCATATTTTATTATCTTCATAAACATTGGAAAAGTAAGACTGTGTTTTCCAGCTTGTGGGTGAATGGTATGTGATAGCATCGTTGATGACAAGCAGCTCCTGTATAAGAATGAAGTTCAACCGTACCGAGGAGGGTTTCACTGTACAACACTCCAGAGAACTGTTCATTGCCAGAACCATAGGATTCAATCATGTCTTCAGAACTACCGGCGTTCTCGACGTCTCCAACGACACCTCAGCCAAAATGGTCATGAAAATGCCTTATAGTAAGTACTAGATCAGCTGGGTTAGTGATGGGATGTGTACTGAAGTGGCTTGGGCTTGGCGTGTATAATGCAATAGCTGGGTTAGTTATATAGTGATAAAGCTGCTGTGTTGGTCATACTGGAGTGGGCAAGTTATTCATGGAGTGTAAATTGGTGTCCATGATTCGATCCTTGGTAAGGGTGGAAACATTGGGCGTGTTTGCTGAAGACACCTAATGTCCCTGTTCACCTAGTAGTAAGTAGTTACTTGGTTGTCAGCCGACTGGTGTGGGTCGTATCCTGGGGATAAAATTAACCTAAGTTTCCCGAAATGATTTACATAACCAGGAGCTTTTTATATACAGTAGTGTGCAAATTAATTGAGACAGGAGTAAATTTTATGATTATTTCATAATATGTCTTAGTCTCCGGCTTAATTAACATAGTTTGTGTTCTTTTCTGCCCAGAGTGCTGAGGCATGTTAGTGGCTTTCTTTGTACTTAACAATACTTTATTACATGTAAACTACACTTTGTATACTAAACAAAGAAATACAATTTTGATTAGATTTTAATTTGATTTGAGAAGAATTTACCACCTACTTCTGGCAAACATCCAGCTGCGGTGTTACCCTGAGACTTTCATCAGTGCTACAAAAGCTGTTGTTCTGTAAGGCTATTCCTGCAAGCGTGCTCTGTGAGTAAATGTGGTTTCGCCAAATTCTTCCCTTCTGAAATTCATGATGGATGTTACACCTAGGAAACGTGCAAGTATTGTAGCTCTTAGAAAACATGGTGATTTAAATATCAGACAAAGCGTCGAAAATTTGAGCCTAGCAAAGTCAGCTGTTGTTCTGATTCCGAAAAGAGCTGACGACACTGATGATTACGGAGTGCTGCGTTCAGGATGATGTGGAAGGAAACGCAAGACAACACCTCACGATGACAAAGTTACAAGAAATAGTGTGAAGGATCCTAAGGAAACCAGCAAAGACCTACAGAGAGATTTTACTTAAGCACATAAGAAAGGAGGAACACTGCAGCAGGCCTGTTGGCCCATACTAGGCAGGTCCTTCACAATCCGTCCCACTAACAGAATATTTGCTCAACCCAATTTTCAATGCTACCCAAGAAATAAGCTTTGACAATTCTAAACATGGTTTAATATGAAAAATCGGGACTTGCCTGCCGAATGTCACATTCAGGGTTTTAAATTGTTCCAAGTAGACAGAAGTATCGGGAAGGGGGGGGGTGGCACTCTATGACCGTGATCATTTAAATTGTTGTATAAAAATGGGTATAAAGTCTGAATTAACACATACAGAGTCTGTCGGGATAGAATTTTCAGAGGGGCATGAAAATTGATTTTAGGTGTGATATACCGTCCCCAAACTTAGATAGGGACCAAGGAGACTATTGGGAGGAAATTGTTAACCACAATGCACGATAACGTAGTTATTCTGGTGACTCAATTTTAGTCAAATTGATTGGAATTTTTTGACTGGGAATTTAGAATCTAACGATTTCTTAGAAGTAGTTCAAGATTGTTTTTTGAAGCAGTTTGTGACAGAACCTACAAGGGGAAATAATCTGCTTGACTTAGTTCTGGCAAACAAGGAAACCCTTGTTAATAATTTAGAAATTACAGAGGAACTCGGCGTAAGGACCACAAATCAATTACCTTTGGCATTGAATGAAAGTTTCATAGTAGGAATAACTCTAACGGTCCCAGATTTTCGCTTAGCAGATTACAATGGACTTAGAGAACACTTATCATCTGTGGACTGGGGTAATGAAGAGAGCTATCAATATGACAGTTTTCTGAACACTATACATTGCCCAAAGAACATTTATCCCATATAAAGAAATTAGATCGAATAGAAATGACCCAAAATGGATGAATAATAGGCTCAAATATCTTTTAGGGCAGAAGAAAGAAATTTATAGGCGTATCAAAAGAGGTGAGGGTCATCTTACGAATCAGTATATTGACATTAAGAGGGACGTTAAAAAGGGATAAGAAAAGCTAAGCGGACTACGAAATAAAGTTGCTAGGGATTCGAAAACTAACCCAAAAGTTTTTCCAGTGAAAGAACAAAAGTTAGAGATAAGATAGGTCCCCTTAAAAATAATTATGGGTATCTTACTGACAAAGAGAATGAAATGTGCTCTATTTTAATAATTATTTTCTCTCGGTTTTCACTCAGGAAGACACTAATAATATCCCAAGAATTAGGTATTTTAGTGGGCCTGAAGAAGATAAATTATGTATATCACGTCACTAGAAATGGTTATCAAACAGATAGACCGTTTGAAGCAAAATAAATCGCCAGGCCCTGATGAGCTTTTTCAAGGGTTCTTAAGGAATGCAAATTGAACTCCGTGAACCCTTAACTAACTTTTTTAAACCCTATCTCTTCAAACAGGTGTAGTGTCTGATACGTGGAAGATGGCTAATGTAATTCCTATTTTTAAAGCAGGGGACAAGTCGTTACCATCAAATTACCGCCCAATAAGTCTAATTTCAATTGTAGGCAAATTATTAGAGTCGATTATAGCTGATAACATAAGAAGCCATCTCGATAGGCATAATTTGATTAATGATACTCAACATGGATTCACCAGGGCCGTTCCTGCCTAACTAATTTATTAACTTTTTCAGTAAGGCTTTGAGGCAGTTGATCATGATAAAGAATTCGATATTGTTTATTTGGATTTTAGTAAGGCTTTGATAGAGTACCACATCAGAGACTGTTAAAGAAAGTGGCTGCTCACGGCATTGGAGGAAAAGTGTTTTCATGGATCGAGTCATGGCTCACCAATAGGAAGCAGAGGGTGGCATTAATGGGGTTAAATCTGAGTGGGGATCTGAAACAAGTGGCGTTCCACAGGGATCGGTTTTGGGCCCGTTGTTGTTTATAATATATATAAATGACCTTGACGAGGGAATTACTAGTGATATGAGCAAATTCGCTGATGACACGAAGATAGGTAGGATAATTGATTCAGACGTAGATGTCACGGAACTTCAGGAGGATTTAGACAAACTCAATTCCTGGTCAGAAAATGGCAGATGCAGTTCAATGTAGATAAATGCAAAGTTCTAAAGCTCGGGAATGTTGATAACCCTAGCACCTACCAGCTTAATAATGTTGAACTCAGCCGTACATAATGCGAGAAGAATCTGGGGGTTATGGTAAGCAGCAACCTCAAACCAAGTCAGCAATGCCTAAGCGTAAGAAATAAAGCAAATAGATTACTGGGATTTATATCAAGAAGTGTAAGCAACAGAAGTCCAACGGTTATATTACAGCTTTATACATCATTAGGGAAGGCCTCACCTAGATTATGCAGCTCAGTTCTGGTCTCCATTTTACAGAATGGATATAAAATTGTTAGAAAACATTCAGCGACGAATGACAAAGTTTAAATTTATAGCATTAGAAATCTTCCGTATGAAGAAAGATTGAAGACCGAATTAAGTTTGTCTAAATCTTCCTGAAGTTCTATGACATCTATGTTTGAATCAATTTTCCTACTCTATCTTCGTGTCGTCGGCGAATTTGCTCATATCACTAGTAATTTCGTCAAGGTCATTGATATATATTATAAATATCAATGGGCCTAAGACGATCCCCTGTGAACACCACTTGTTACAAGTCCCCATTCGGATTTAACCCCATTTATGCACACCTCTGCTTCCATTGGTGAGCCATGACTCGATCCATGACAGCACTTTTCCCCAATGCCATGAGCTGCCACTTCTTTAACAGTCCTGGTGCGGTACTTATCAAAAGCCTTACTAAAGTCTAAATAAACAATATCGAATTCTTTATCGTGATCAACAGCCTCAAAGCCATCTTCCACATATCAGACACTACACCCGTTTGAAGAGATAAATTAAAAATGTTAGATATTGGTTCACAGAGTTCCATTTTGCATTCCTTAAGAACCCTTGCAAAAGCTCATCAGGACCCGGCGATTTATCTTGTTTCAGTCGGTCTAGTTGTGACTGTGATATTACATAATTTATCTTCTTCTGGGCCTCTGTAAAAATTAATTACTGGGATATTATTAATGTCTTCCTGTGTGAAAACCGAGAGAAAATAATTATTAAAAAAAGAGCACATATCAGTCTCCTTGTCAGTAAGATGCCCAGAGTTATTTTTAAGGGACCTATCTTATCCCTAACTTTTGTTCTATAAACCTGGAAAACTTTGGGTTAGTTTTTGAATCCTAGCAACTTTAATTTCATAGTCCCGTTTAGCTTTTCTTATTCCCTTTAACGTCCCTCTTAATGTCAGTATACTGATTTATAAGATGACCCCCACCTCTTTTATGCGCCTATAAATTCCTTTCTTCTGCCCTAAGCCTATTATTCATCCATTTTGGTCATTTCTACTTGATCTAATTTCTTTATACGGGATAAATGTTCTTTGGGCAGCCTGTATAGTGTTAAGAAAACTGTCATATTGATACCTCTCTTCGTCACCCCAGTCCACAGTTGATAAGTGTTCTCTAAGTCCATTATAATCTGCTAAGCGAAAATCTGGGACCGTTACTGAATTATCCTACTATCATACATCCATTCAATGCTAAAGGTAATTGACTTGTGGTCGCTTGAGCCGAGTTCCTCTGTAATTTCTAAATTATTAACAAGGGTTTCTTGCTTGCCAGAACCAAGTCAAGTAGGTTATTTCCCTTGTAGGTTCTGTACAAACTGCTTCAAAAACAATCCTGAACTACTTCTAAAAAGTCGTTAGATTCTAAATTCCTGTCAAGAAATTCCAATCAATCTGACTAAAGTTAAAGTCCCCTAGAATTACTATTATCATGCCTTGTAGCCTTAACAATTTCCTCCCAAAGTAGTCTCCTTGTTCCCTATCTAAGTTTGGAGGACGGTAAATCACGCCTAAAATCAATTTTTCACCCCTCTGAAAATTCTATCCAGACAGACTCTGTATGTGTTAATTCAGACTTTATACCCGTTTTTATACAACAATTTAAATGATCACGGACATAGAGTGCCACCCCACCCCCTTCCCGATACTTCTGTCTACTTGGAACAATTTAAAACCCTGAATGTGACATTCGGCAGGCAAGTCCCGATTTTTCATATTAAACCATGTCTCAGTTATTGCAAAAACATCAATATTACCGTACTTGCAACTAATCTCAACTCGTCCATCTTATTCCTAGCACTACGACTATTGGTGTAATAAATATTTAAAGACCCTCCTTTCTTTACCCTTCCTGCTCATTTCTGTTTTTCCACTATACCTATTACTGTCCTTGTCATCTAGTGTCACTAGCTTCCACTGTCCCCCTTTTTTCTGCCTATTACTAGTTCTCCTAGAACTTATTATATTACTACACGGGGACTTCACTGTTTTCCCCCAAAACCCATACCACTAACTATTTCTAGTTTAAAGCCCTAACAGCCCCTCCACTGCAGTTGCCAGTGCCCCCCCCCAGACCTGGATAAGTGAACCCCATCCCTGGCATACATGTCATTTCTGCCATAGAAGAGGTCCCAGTTGTCAATGAATGTTACTGAATTTTCCTTACAGCATTTGTCCAGCCAGCAATTGACACCAACTGCCCTGGTATAGTTGTTGATTCTTCAATTGTTTGACGAAGGCTCCTTAAAATTGTCAGAACTGCCAGAAAGCCGGTAAAGAAACAATTAGTGACTGCTACTATGAAAAAAAGCGGCTATGGAGGGCACTCGATCATGAGGGATGGACAACACATGAATGGGGAAAAGTTATATTTCCAGATGAGGCGCATTTTGGAGTACATGAGTAGAACTCAGTTATAGTAAGATGGAACATAGTCGAACCTCAACGGAATGGACATACTCAACAAGAGCTAAAAAACCCACCTAAGATGTTTTGGGCTCTGGACGGCTTGTTATTGTCGAGGGAACGATGAACAGTAACAAATATAAGACAATCCTGGCAAGTCCTATTGTGGATAGACTTTCCTGATGGATAAGGCATTCTCCTGCAGTATCTTTCTCCATGCCACACTTCCAGAAAAATACTGACATTCTTCAAAGAGAGTGGGCTCAGCGTTCTAAATTGGCCTGGAAACTCTCCTGGCAATAACCAAACTCAGGATCGCGAAACAGGACTGTTTAGCTGTGGAGAAGCTAATTGTTGCTGTTATTAGAACCTGGTACCACGACCAAGAACTTGCTAAAATGTGTTCAACACTGGTTGATTCTATGCCAAAGTGTGTAGCAATGATTATAAAAGCAAAGGGTAGTCATATCTTTTATTAAATCAGTTATTTGTCGTATCATTGTCGTGTATTTATCAAATAATCATTAATTTTCCCAATAAATGTCTTGTTTCATCACTGTCCCAATTAATATGCAAACTACTGTAGTAGTGACCAGCGAAGAGGCGGCCCAGGAGTTGTGAATCGATCCCTGCAACCACATATAGGGGAATACACCCCCTCACACACACACACATCAAGAACAAATGAGGGAACTACAGATAATGAAGGAGCTAAGCTATATGCAGAGACTCTAACAGACAACTGCAGTGGCCAGGAACAGCTGATCAGGAAAGGCAGACCACTGAGCACAGGGGCATCAGCCAGGGAATAGATTGAAGAAAGGAACACTTCAATGGAAGGAACTAAATCACCTCAGAGGATGCAAAGGGAGATACAGTGCGAGGACGAAAGGGAGAGGCCAGTTTTTATCTATGGACTCCAGGAGGTTGAAGGGAAAACCTATGATGCAAGAAAACAGGAGGAGAAAAAAGCGATTGAAAGTACCATGAACGCAATGGGTGAGGATGACATGACCCAGTTGACAAATTTTCGGAGAATTGGGTGGTTTGCAAGAGGTAAAAAACGGCCACCCAAAGTGATTTTCAAGGCAGAATCAGCTCGAAACAGGATCCTGCAGGACAAAGCACGACTGAGGGACAAACCAGAGTACTGGAGAATGTACCTCGATCGAGACAGAACACAAGAGAAAGGATGATACTGAAAGAGAGGGTACAAGGACGAAAGGAGGAACGAGAGGCAATGACGGAGATGAGCAGGAGAACCCAAACCCAGGTGGAAGAGCAAACACACCCTCCTCCAGAAGCACCCACAGAAGGAATCCAACCACGACAACCCCAATACAACTGAACAATCTAAACCAAAACCCACACACTGTTCTCTCTGTCCCCACCCCCCCACATCACAAACCCCACCCCTACAGCAACCCCCATAGGCACTCTGCCCCACCCTCCTTATCACAAACCCCACCCCCACTGCAACCCCCGGACCACAGTTTTAGAAAAGAAGTTGAAGGTTTGGTATATGAACGGATGGAATAACGAATAAATGTGAGGAGTGGCATGAAAGAATCAATAAGATGTCCCCAGACATCATATCAGTCACAGAAACGAAACTCACTGAGACAAAAACAGACGCAATCCTCCCACCCGGATAACAGATCCTGAGGAAAGATAGAAGGAGCCGAGGGGGAGGAGGGGGTCGCACTGCTCATTAAAAACCAATGGGGATTTGAAGAAATGGATGAGATTGGAGAAAGGGATTACATAGAAGGTACAATTCAGTCTGGGGATGATAAGGTAGTCATAGCAGTGATGTACAACCCACCACAGAACTGCAGGAGGCCAAGAGAGGAATATGAAGAGAGCAACAGAGCAATGGTGGACACTAGCTGAGGTGGCCAGAAAAGCTCACTGAGCTCAATCTCACAGGGAGATTGATTGGGAAAACCTGAGCCACATGGGGGTCCGAAACATGGAGAGCCAAGATGATGGATGTGGTACTGGAAAACCTCATGCACCAACATGTTAGGACACTACCAGAGAGACGATAGAATGAACCAGCAAGACTGGACCTCGTGTTCACCCTAAGCATCTCGGACATTGAAGACATCACATATGAGAGGCCTCTTGGAACTAGTGATCACGTGGTTCTGAGCTTGAATACATAGTAGTGTTATAGTGGAGAGGGTAACAGGAGTTGAATGGGAAAAAGGCAAACTATAAAAGGATGGGGACTACACAGGTATGAGGAAC
>WNWK01017211.1:0-42953 GCA_009830355.1 Cherax destructor | reverse complement strand
TTTGGGGGGGGAGAGTGGAAGAGAAAGGGAGAGGTAGAGAAGAGAGAGAGAGAGAGGGATTAGGGGACTAGAGGGAGAAGGAAACAGATAGAGATGGGGAGAAAGAGAGAGAGAGGATTTGGGGAGGGAAGGGTAGAGAAGGAGAGATATGCAGAGGTGGGAGAGAGAGAGAGAGAGATGAGAGAGAGATCGAGAGAGAGAGAGAGAGAGAGAGAGAGGGGAGAGAGAGGAGAGAGAGAGAGAGAGAGAGGGAGAGAGAGAGAGGATTGGGGTCTAGGAGAAGGGGAGGGAAGAGAGAGAAGAGAGATAGAAGAGGGAGAGATGGGGAGGGAGGGAGAGATGGGGAGAGAGGGATGGGGAGAGGGAGAGAGAGGGGAGAGAGAGAGATGGAGAGGGAGAGAGATGGGGAGAGAGAGAGAGAGATGGGGAGAGAGAGAGAGAGAGGAGAGAGAGAGAGAGATGGGAGATGGGAGAGAGAGAGAGAGGAGAGAGAGAATGGAGCAAGGGAGGAGGGGAGAAAGAGGAGAGAGAGAGAGAGAGAGAGAGAGAGAGAGAATGGGAGAGGAGAGTGGAGAGAGAGAGAGAGATGGGGAGATAGTGTGTGTACTCACCTAGTTGTGGTTGCAGGGGTCGATTCATAGCTCCTGGCCCCTCCTCTTCACTGACCACTACTGTGTATATGGGTGTGTGTATATGAGTTAAGAGGGAGGGAGAGAGGATGTGTCAGATCAGCTTTCCGAAGGTGTGAAAACCTTGTGTGTGTTTGTATGCCCACCCATCTATGTTTGTGTGCCCAGAAAATACTCCTCACTTCTATGTATCAATATTATTAGTAAATACTTATACTAATACTAGTAAATCTAAAAATTATGATACGCCAAGAGCATGGTTAGGATAAATGGGTATTTAGGAGTTTAGATTTTTGTATATTATATACTTCTATATGTTATATACAATGTATTGTAATATGTACACACACGTGTGTGTGTGTACTCACCTAGTTGTGGTTGCAGGGGTCGAGTCATAGCTCCTGTGTCTGTGTGTGTGTGTGTTTGATGTTGTCCCTCACTAGTTTCCCTCACTCGCTTCCCACCCACTCATCAATCCTATCTCCACCTTATCAATGTTGTTTTTACTCTAATTCAGGTAATAGCTGGCAGGAGTGAGTGACCTTTAGCTACCAGTGTCAGAGACCAGTTCTTCTGACACAACATGCAACCACACTATATTACAATATTACAATACATATTACAATACATATTACAATACATTGTATATAACATATAGAAGTATATAATATACAAAAATCTAAACTCCTAAATACCCATTTATCCTAACCATGCTCTTGGCGTTTCACAAATACCTCACGTGCACTATATAGTACAAAAATTAACCTGCAACACGAGTCCCATCAATAACTATATATTTTACCAACCCCACTTAGCCCCACTGGCCTCCACATATAACCCTTTCTTGATTTCTTTTTTTATGAATTTTATGGATCCAGAATGAAAAACATCGAAAACACTTAACTATAGAAACAGCAAAACTGAACTATGGTGTTGTCGCAATGAACATAGAAAAAACATATAAAATAATAACAAAAAAACCTATAGTGTGTAGACAAAAACACTATGAAAACCCTAAACCCAATAAGTACCCCTAAAACTTCAATATTCCCAAATGAAGCTTCCAACACACAGTAACATTTAATACCGACAAAACGCATGTAAAATATATCTAAGGCACAAATAAACACCAACATAAGTAGCACATTACACGCTAAATGATACTTTTTTTTTTTTTTTTTTTTTTTACAAAATCCGTCTCACAAATAAAAAGATCCTAAGCATCATTCCAAATGAAAGTAACAAAACAAAACAGTGATTATGGATCCTATAAGATCTGCAAAGCAATTTACACATAGTACAATAAACATATATAAGATTCTATCCAATATGTATACACAAAAAAAAAAAAAACACAATATACCTAACTGAAACAAAATATAGAAACCCCAAAAGGGTTTGAAAAACAGACAATGAAAACCCTAAACCTACAACTAAAACCCGTGATAATGTGACCCAACAATAATAATGATCCTAGGCACACACACATTGCGTGCAAGTCATATAAACTTCAGTAAAAGGAAACCCGTGGCCTGGTACCAACACCTCACCGTGATAAAGTCATCGGATCAGTCCCATCCAGTGTCTATACATACATAGAGAGAAAGAACTGCAATACATCTTCTCATATTAAAATACGAAGAATTATTGCCAGATAACAAGCAATGAAAAGGGAATAATAATATAAAAAAAAAAAAAACTTTAACCTCTTTGAAAAGAGAACCAAAAGGAAAAAAAAAACAATATAAAAAACACTTAGGGCACACACCTGGCCCCCAAGTAAGGCAAACCCCCTTTAGAAAAACCCCTGAAACCCAAAAAGGACAAAAATATAACCACCCAAAACCTCCCCCCTCCCTGTCCGAGTCACCAAACATACCACACACATACTCATCCATAAAAAGAAAAACCCCTACCCCTTTCCCCAAGGGGAAAAGGGTGAGTGGATGACCGGGAAAAACCCCGACAAACCACCCCTTCCCCTACCCCATACATAAACCCCACGAAACAACTTACACACCTAACCCTTCAAACCCCCCACACCAGAGACCAACCCCTTCCTTGTAAAAACCCCAGAAACCATAGCTCAGAGTTAACCCAGTAACGACCCCATCGACAATTGCCTATAACCCTCAGAAAAAAATCTATCCCACACCCTCCCATACAACTCCTGGTTCCTACACTTAGTCCTATAAAATCTCGCTGCCAAAGCCCTAATCCTAACATCACTCTGAACCTTCCTCATGCTCCACGAAACGTAAATATAATCCAATACCAAATACATCACCGCACGCCTCACATCCTCTGGGCACCCCACAACATCCAGACTTAACACCGATAAACCACCTCCCCCACACCCCGGATGATCCCTAAAAACCATTCCCTCACCCTCTCAAGACCCCCACAAAAATATACAACATGGAAAGCTGTATCCCATAACCCACAACACTGACAAAACCCATCGCCCGATAGTCCCATCACAAAAAGCTGAGCCCTAGATGCCAATATACCATGTAAAAAACGAAAACCAATCTCACGTACCTTAGGAGGAAACTTTAAACGCTTAAACCAAATACATGTTACATTCCAATCATAACACGGATAAACCTCTATACCTAAAACCTCCTTTTCCCGCCTTCCCACCTTATCTAACCTCCCTACCTTCACCTTACCAGGATCTGGAACAACCAAAAGATACCTTAAAAATGCCTCACAAAACAACAAATTCCCCCCCTTCCCCCATCTGCGAACCTCACTCATTACCCTCCCCACTCTCACTCCTCGAATCCCACCTTGTGCTAGGTATTCCTGCCTAACATATATGCTCCTCAAACGTCTCTGCAGTGGTATCAAACCTAGCCCTCCCTTCACTACCTTAGTCATTACGACATCCCTCTCTAACCAATGCCTCCCATAACTCCATATAAACCTTAATACCCGACTTTGCAACCTTAGAACATCGTCCTCCACTAGGGGGTATACCACAGTAACATATCACAACTTACTGTATACCAAGGAATTAACAACTACAACCCTCTGCAAGAGAGTGACCTATGCAGGCCGCCACCCCCCATCCTACCCAGAGCAGCATTAACCACTGCCGAGGAATTCACCTCCCGCGCAACACTCGTCTGATTACAAAAACACACACCACATATCCTTAACCTATCCACTATTGGCCAACCAAAATCCTGACCCAGCGCCCCCCCCTACCCATTCCCCCACCTTAAATAATTTCGATTTTACCCTATTCACCCGCATACCAGTGGCCAAACCAAAAACCTCAATTATCCTATTTACATTACCTAACCCCTCCATTGTGCCTACTAAAATAGTGGTGTCGTCTAAATAACCTATAATACCCATTTGTGCTACCCCATCATTACTCCCGCCCCTCACCCCTTCTGACACCAACCTGAGAAAAGGGTCCTGTAAACACGCAAACAGGAGCTGCGACGAGGGGCACCCCTGCCGCAGCCCCCGCCCCAAACGCACCTCGGTCCCCAACCTCCCATTCACCTGTACCCTCAAACGTGCATGCTCATACAAAGTGCGGACCCAACCCACGACCTCCGCCCCAAACCCCTGCCGTAAAAGCACCCCCTGCAACATATCCCTATAAACACTGTCATACGCCTTTTCCCAGTCAAGCCCTAAAACCCCCCCAGCTTTTCTTCTCTCTAAAAAACCTTTGATCCTCCGATGACCCTCCCTCATACTTCTCCCTGGTACCCAAAACTCCTTTCATTCTATTAGCAAGAATTCGTGCAAATATCTTATAATCTGCACACATAAGTGTGATTAGCCTATAATCCTCAACTGTCCCACATGCACGATTTTTCGGCACTAAAACTACATTACCTATTGACATATCCCCACCCAAACTACCTTTCAATTTCATAGCATTAAACAGCCTAACTAGCATCCCTTGCAGAACCTTCCAATGAACTATAAAAAAATCCCCAGAAATCTCATCCAGGCCTGGAGCCTTGCCCAGGGCCTGACCCTTCACTGCCTGCCAAACCTCCTCCTCAGTTATAGACCCTTCCATACTCTCTCTATCTCCAGCCCCTATCCTCTCAACTATACAATCTAAAATTACATCCCGGGATACCCCATCACTTAACCCCTGACTCATCTTACACTCAAACCAAGCATCTGCATAATAACTCACGGCTTCCATGGTACGAAGAATCTGCCCCTTCCGATACCCACGGCACTCCTCAGTTACCCTCAAAGACATGCCCATCATATCTCTTCTCCGGTTCTGAAAAGTACGTAACACTAACGCAGAGGGCTTATCCTCCCATAAAACTTCCTCTAAACCTCCTCATACCCTCAGAGCATGAAAATTTTCATTATGCAACTCCTGCAATCGTGACCGCAGATGATCAATTTCAGCTAGGGGATACCTCCCTCCACTCTCATAACAAGTCCTCAATTGCCCCTCTAGGTACCTCAACATTCCCAACATTTGCCTCGCATCTTCCCTACCCAATTGCCTATTAAATTCCTGTATTGCCACTTTAGCCTGCACACTCCACCATTCCACTATATCACTAATCCCCATCCCATCGTTCCATACTCGTCCCCACCAATCCGCAAAAACCTCCCTGTGTTCCAACCCCTGCAACAACCTCACATTTAATTTCCAATACCCGGAATATATCTTCACCGCCCCAGCCCATCCCACCTCTACCAACACACCCCTATGATCAGAAAAACCAAAATCCTGACATTTAACCTCACCTACCTGAACCGCCCCTGATACATATACCCGGTCCAACCTACCCGCATAACCCTGTTTAATATAAGTGTGGTACACACGCCACCCTCCTTCCCTAACCACATCCTCCACACTAACCTCCCTCATCACCTCCCTCAAACTCTGCAACAAACAACCTGCCCCTCGAGGTTCCACATCCCTCCCTCTAATAATGCAATTCCAATCCCCGGCAATTATCGTAACCAACGGTAAACCTCTCAACGCATAAACTAAATCACGTACAAAATCATCCTTTACACTGCGATTGGAAGTCGCCGGCATATATACACCAATGAAACACACCTGTATATCTCCCCAAACCCCGTCCACCCGTACTATCCTTTCCTCACCCCCTCCTCTCAGGCTTTTAACTTGAAAGGGCTGGTCTCACGTATACCCACCATCACCCCACCCTAGAAATGCCCCAAACTCCCAGTATAACACTTATATCCCTTCAAACACAAATCCCTACCACACCTATAATTATGCTCTTGGAGAAAACATACATCCACATACATCTCGCACTCCAGACGCTCTGAGACACTAGATGAGTCCTCATCCAAGCCCAAAACACCCGCCAGTGACGGGCTCACAAGGAGTCTCTGGATGTCCTCGAAATAAGGCCTCGATAACTCAGAGACCACCTCCATCAAGTCACCCTCCATGGCAACTTGAGAACACTCCTGCACCTCTTCCTGCGTTGTTGGGGGTAAAGTCAAAACGGCCTCCTCCGCAGCATCAACCGCCTCACTCCAACTCCGAGGGACATCCTCTGTATCAAGGACCTCGGCCACATCCAACTGTACACTCGTCTTGGTCATTTCTCTCAGGTCCGCCTCAGCACGAAAAGTCCCATCATCTCGACGTCCAGGTTGCCACTCCCTGCATTGATCACACGAAGCCGCCATATGTCCCGGGGCACCGCACAGCTGGCACGTCCTCACCTGTCCAGCATACGAGATGTATACTTGAGTACGAAACTCTTGCATCTGAACATATGACGGGATAGGCCTCCTCAAAGTCATTTTGAGAGAGTATGATCCCACCAACATGCCCGCATAAGTTCCCTGCTGCCACCAACCAACATTAGCTACGTGTATAGTCCCATACTGGCCGAATACTCGCCGAACATCAAATTCAGCAGCCTCAAACGGGAGGTTCTTCACATGAATCCAAGAGTAATGCGCCGACATGTCACGCATATGCACCTCCAATCCCGAGTTGACGACAATAAGCTTGTCCTGAAACTTGTCCACCACTTCTTCATACACGCCAGTGGAGTTGAACTTGACGAAAAATCTGGCTGACCCGTTCAAAGAGATGCCATAAATGGCCTCAGTCGATATTCCGAAGGTGTCAAGTAGAACCAAAGGCAAAATGATCTCAGCATTATCAGGATACACAGCACCTTTAATCAAGTCCACACAGACAGTGTTGACACGGCGCCGGTAGGTATCCGCCATTGTGGTGAAAATAAAATTTCACCTAACCTCCACCAGGGGGACGACTGAGCTCACCCGATCACCACCAAGGCTGGGGAGCCACTTCTGCAGGAACTTCTGCAGGAAGTGGACTGGTGGTCAAGTTGCTGCTTCTACCTCCTTGTTGTAGTACTGCATTGACCTCTAAGAGAGACTGTGAGAGACTGTGTTTGAGAGACTGTGAGAGACTGTGTTTGAGAGACTGTGAGAGACTGTGTTTGAGAGAGTGTGCTTGAGAGACTGTGTTTGAGAGACTGTGAGAGACTGTGTTTGAGAGAGTGTGCTTGAGAGACTGTGTTTGAGAGACTGTGTTCGAGAGACAGTGCGAGACTGTATTTGAGAGACTGTGAGAGACTGTGTTTGAGAGAGTGTGCTGAGAGACTGTGTTTGAGAGACTGTGTTCGAGAGACAGTGTTTGAGAGACTGTATTTGAGAGACTGTATTTGAGAGACTGTGTTTGAGGACTGTGTTTGAGAGACTGTGCTTAGAGACTGTGTCTGAGAGACTGTGTTTGGAGACAGTGTTTGAGAGACTGTGTTTGAGAGACTGTATTTGAGAGACTGTGTTTGAGAGACTGTGTTTGAGAGACTGTGTTCGAGAGACAGTGTTTGAGAGACTGTATTTGAGAGACTGTGTTTGAGAGACTGTGTTTGAGAGACTGTGTTCGAGAGACTGTGTTTGAGAGACAGTGTTTGAGAGACTGTGATTGAGAGACTGTGTTTGAGAGACTGCGTTTGAGAGACAGTGTTTGAGAGACTGTGTTTGAGAGACAGTGTTTGAGAGACAGTGTTTGAGAGACTGTGTTTGAGAGACTGTGTTTGAGAGACTGTGTTTGAGAGACTGTGTTCGAGAGACAGTGTTTGAGAGACTGTATTTGAGAGACTGTATTTGAGAGACAGTGTTTGAGAGACTGTGTTTGAGAGACTGTGTTCGAGAGACTGTGTTTGAGAGACTGTGTTTGAGAGACTGTGTTTGAGAGACTGTGTTTGAGAGACTGTGTTTGAGAGACAGTGTTTGAGAGACTGTGATTGAGAGACTGTGTTTGAGAGACTGCGTTTGAGAGACAGTGTTTGAGAGACTGTGTTTGAGAGACAGTGTTTGAGAGACAGTGTTTGAGAGACTGTGTTTGAGAGACTGTGTTTGAGAGACTGTGTTTGAGAGACTGTGTTCGAGAGACAGTGTTTGAGAGACTGTATTTGAGAGACTGTATTTGAGAGACAGTGTTTGAGAGACTGTGTTTGAGAGACTGTGTTTGAGAGACTGTGTTTGAGAGACTGTTTTCGAGAGACAGTGTTTGAGAGACTGTGTTTGAGAGACTGTGTTTGAGAGACAGTGTTTGAGAGACTGTGATTGAGAGACTGTACTCACCTAGTTGTACTCACCTAGTTGTGGTTGCAGGGGTCGAGTCAAAGCTCCTGGCCCCGCCTCTTCACTGGCCGCTACTGGGTCACTCTCCCTGCGCCATAAGCTTTATCATACCTCTGCTTAAAGCTATGTATAGAGCCTGCCTCCACTACATCGCTTCCTAAACTATTCCACTTCCCGACAACTCTGTGACTGAAGAAATACTTCCTAACATCTCTGTGATTCATCTGAGTCTTCAACTTCCATCTGTGTCCCCTTGTTGCTGTGTCCCATCTCTGGAACATTCTGTCTCTGTCCACTTTGTCAATTCCTCTCAGTATCTTATATGTTGTTATCATGTCTCCCCTATCTCTCCTGTCCTCCAGTGTCGTCAGGTCGATTTCCCTTAACCTCCCTCGTAGGACATACCCTTAGCTCCGGGACTAGTCTTGTTGCAAACCTTTGCACTTTCTCGAGCTTCTTCACATGCTTGGCTAGGTGTGGGTTCCAAACTGGTGCTGCATACTCCAATATGGGCCTAACGTACACAGTGTACAGGGTCCTGAACGATTCTTTATTAAGATGTGTTTAAGAGACTGTGTTTGAGAGACTGTGTTTGAGAGACTGTGTTTGAGAGACAGTGTTTGAGAGACTGTGTTTGAGAGACAGTGTTTGAGAGACTGTGATTGAGAGACTGTGTTTGAGAGACTGTGTTTGAGAGACTGTGTTTGAAAGACTGTGTTCGAGAGACAGTGTTTGAGAGACTGTTTGAGAGACAGTGTTTGAGAGACTGTGTTTGAGAGACTGTGTTTGAGAGACTGTGCTTGAGAGACTGTGTTTGAGAGACTGTGTTTGAGAGACTGTGTTTGAGAGACTGTGTTTGGGAGACAGTGTTTGAGAGAATGTGTTTGAGAGACGTCTTTGAGAGACTGTGTTTGAGAGACTGTTTGAGAGAAGTGTTTGAGAGACTGTGTTTGAGAGACTGTGTTTGAGAGACTGTGTTTGAGAGACTGTGTTGAGAGACAGTGTTTGAGAGACTGTATTTGAGAGACTGTATTTGAGAGACAGTGTTTGAGAGACTGTGTTTGAGAGACTGTGTTTGAGAGACTGTGTTTGAGAGACTGTTTTCGAGAGACAGTGTTTGAGAGACTGTGTTTGAGAGACTGTGTTTGAGAGACTGTGTTTGGGAGACAGTGTTTGAGAGAATGTGTTTGAGAGACTGTCTTTGAGAGACTGTGTTTGAGAGACTGTTTGAGAGATAGTGTTTGGAGACTGTGTTTGAGAGACTGTTTTGAGAGACTGTGTTTGAGAGACTGTGTTGAGAGACAGTGTTTGAGAGACTGTATTTGAGAGACTGTATTTGAGAGACAGTGTTTGAGAGAGTGTGTTTGAGAGACTAGTGTTTGAGAGACTGTGTTTGAGAGACTGTTTTCGAGAGACAGTGTTTGAGAGACTGTGTTTGAGAGACTGTGTTTGAGAGACAGTGTTTGAGAGACTGTGATTGAGAGACTGTGTTTGAGAGACTTGTGTTTGAGAGACAGTGTTTGAGAGACTGTGTTTGAAGACGTGTTTGAGAGACTGTGTTTGAGAGACAGTGTTTGGGAGACTGTGTTGAAAGACAGTGTTTGAGAGACTGTGTTTGAGAGACTGTGTTTGAAGACTGTGTTGAGAGACAGTGTTTGAGAGACTGTTTGAGAGACAGTGTTTGAAGACTGTGTTTGAGAGACTGTGTTTGAGAGACTGTGTTGAGAGACTGTTTGAGAGACAGTGTTTGAGACACTGTGTTTGAGAGACTGTGTTTGAGAGACTGTGTTTGAGAGACTGTGTTTGAGAGACATGTGTTTGAGAGACTGTGTTTGAGAGACTGTGTTTGGAGAGACGTGTTTGAGAGAAGTGTTTGAGAGACTGTCTTTGAGAGACTGTGTTTGAGAGACATGTTTGAGAGATGTGTTTGAGAGACTGTGTTTGAGAGACTGTGTTTGAGAGACAGTGTTTGAGAGACTGTGTTTGAGAGACTGTTTGAGAGACTGTGTTTGAGAGACTGTTTCGAGAGACTGTGTTTGAGAGACAGTGTTCAGAGACTGTGTTTGAGAGACTGTGTTTGAGAGACAGTGTTTGAGAGACTGTGTTTGAGAGACTGTGTTTGAGAGACTGTGTTTGAGAGACTGTGTTTGAGGGGACTGTGTTTGAGAGACTGTGTTTGAGAGACTGTGTTTGAGAGACTGTGTTTGAGGACTGTGTTTGAGGACTGTGTTTAGAACTGTTTGAAAACTGTGTTTGAGAGACTGTTTGAGAGACTGTGTTTGAGAGACTGTTTGAGAGACTGTGTTTGATTCCACAATAACTGAAGTTTCTGTTATTATTTGTCTTTTGTCACAAGTGACAAAGTTTCTGTAAGTGAAACAAGTTTGTTAAATATCTTGATGGACCCAAATATATCATTAATTCCATTATATATCAGTACTGAAATACTTGTTCTTGTTCAACCTTCGTGCCATAAATGTTTGATAATAAGATAACGAAACAATATAATTACAACAGCCTTTCAAACTCAGACTTTAATCCAATAATACAGATACAGTTGGCTTGCCACACTTCTAGATCAGAGATATTATTAGCCAATAGAGTGGAATCCAACTCCACCCAAACCATTCAACTCTGGGAAGAATCACCCACCCAAGCAATCAAGTCTTCGGGAACTTCATTCCAAGCACAGCAACCACGTCACTCCCCAGGGAACCACATTCTACCCACACAACCACGTAACTCTGCTTCCTTCTACACCAGCCAAGCAACTCACTCACCCTAGCCACAACAACCACCCAGTTGTACAGAGACGAGTGGTTGGTGTCTACACCACTTACACCAGAGAACCTCACCCTCCTGCACCAATAACAAATCTTTCGGAAAGCTTCGCTTCACCCACACCAACTACGCAACTCCCCAGGAACATCACCCTCCAACAAAAACAACGCAATTCTCGGGAAATCTCAGTCTGCAGACACCAACCACGTAACCTTCCTGGGAACACCTTCACCCTGTCCAAGACCAATTATGCAACTTTCCAATGAACCTGACCCCACCCTTACCATGTACGCGTCTCTCAGGGAAACCTCAGTCCGTCCAAGACGACTTCTTGACTCTCCGGGTAACTGCTCAACGTACACAGTAACTGCACATATATTCGGGGAACCTCACCTCGCCTATACCAACAACGCAACACTTGAGAGAATAACCTCAACCGCTCAAAACAAATACGCAACATACCAGGAAGCCTCACTCCACCAACACCTGAGAAACAACTCTCTGAGGAAACCGTTAACTCAGGAGGAAGCCTAAACCATTAATGTTTCTGAAAGGAATAATAAAACGATCAAGTATATTAAACCTCATTTCAAATAGATTTATATTTTCTTAACTTCTTATTTGATATATAAACCAAATAAAGTCAATGAAGGGCAGTGTATGATACGTTAACTAGGTTAATGTAGAGCTGTGAATGATCAGTAAACTAATTTTATGTAGGACTCTGTATGGTTAGTTAACTAATGTAATCACTAGCATTGTATAGCTCAATAACTAAGTCAGTGTATGACTCCATCTTATATAAACTAACTCAGACAATATAGAGATTTGTAAATGAAAAAGACACATGTAAAAGCCTGGAGTATTTTTGTAGATGACACACCAACAATTTACTTTTTTATAGTCTGATATAGAGATTATATATTAGAGACATTAGAGGATGACACACACACACATATATACATACACAACCAGAGAGAGAGGAGAGTTAGTTGCGGCAAGACTGGATCTCACATTCACTTTGAACAGTTCAGACATAGAAGATATCACACTAGTGATCACGACGTCCTGTGTCCTTGTAGAGTTAACAGTGGAGAATGCAGCAGCACGAGAAGGGCGAGAGAAGCTGAACTTCAAAAAGGGGACTACATAGGCATGAGAAGATTCCTGCTTAAAGTGCAGTGGGAAAAAGAACTAGAGGGAAAGAAATGATGGAACTAGTGACCACTAAGTGCAGGGAGGCAGAGGAGAAATTCATACTAAAGGGTAACAGAAAAAAACAGTAAGACCAGAGTGAGCCCATGGTTTAACTGAAGGTGTAAAGAGGCCAAAGTAAAGTGTGCTAGAACATGGAAAAGGTATAGAAGGCAAAGGACTCAAGAAAACAAGGAGTTGAGCAGAAGAACCAGAAACGAATATGAAGAGGTAAGGCGAGCCCAGAGGCTATACGAGAATGACATCAAAAGTCAAATCTCAACCAAAGTTTTTATAGGAGAAAAACAACAGTCAAGGACCAGATAATCAGGCTGAGGAAAGGAGGGGAGTTCACAAAGAGTGACCAGGAAGTTTGTGATGACCTTAACACAAGATTTAGAGAAGTATTTACATTAGAGACAGAAATGTTTCCAGGAAACAAGTGCTGGACACAATACACATAACCAAGGAAGAGATGAAGAACCTGCTAGTTGAACTAGATACTTCAAAGGTGATGGACCCAGATAATATATCTCCATGGGTCCTGAGAGAGGGAGCAGAGGAACTGTATGTGCCGCTAGCAACAATCTTCAGTAAATCTATCGAAACTGGGCAATTGCCTGAGGTGTGGAAGACAGGAAATGCAGTTCCAATTTTTAAGAAAGGAGACAGACAGTCAGCGTTAAACTATCGACCAGTGTCACTGACTTGTATAGTATTCAAAGTAATGGAAACGATCATCAAGAGAAGAGTGGTGGAACATATTGAAAAGATTGGGCTCATACATGACAATCAGCACGGCTTCAGAGATGGGAAATACTGTGTCACAAATCTACTTGACTTCTACGATAAGGTAACAGAAGAAAGACAGCAGAGAGAAAGATGGGTAGATTGCATCTTTTTGGACTGCAAGAAGGCTTTTGACACAGTACCACACAAGAGACTGGTGCAAAATTAGAGGATCAGGCAGGAATAATAGGGAAAGTAGTGCAATGGATCAGGGAATACCTAACAGAAAGGAAACTACGAATGTTGGTACGTGATGAAGTGTCAGAGTGGGCGCATGTGTCGAGTGGGGTTCCACAAGGGACAGTCCAAGGTCCGGTGCTGTTTCTTGTATACGTGAATGACATGATGGAAGGAATAGATTCAGAAGTGTCGCTGTTCGCTGATGATGTAAAACTGATGAGGAGAATACAAGCGGACGAGGATCAGTTAAGATTACAAGGGAATCTGGACAGACTACAAGTCTGGTCCGACAAATGGCTTCTGGAGTTTAACCCCAGTAAGTGCAAAGTCATGAAGATTGTGGAAGGACAAAGAAGACCTCAGACAGAGTACAGGTTGGGGATCAAAGGCTGCAAACGTCACTTAAAGAAAAGGATTTTGAGGTAAGCATGTCCCCAGAGGCACACATCAATCAAATAGCTGTTGCAGCATATGGGCGCTTGGCAAACCTGAGAATAGCATTCCGACATCTTAATAAGAAGTCATTCACGACATTGTACACCGTGTACGTCAGGCCCATACTGGGTATGCAGCACCAGTATGGAACCCACACCTAGTGAAACACGTCAAGAAATTGGAGAAAGTACAAAAGCTTACAACAAGATTAGTTCCGGAACTGAGGGTATGTCTTACAAGGAGAGGTTAAGGGAACGCAACTTGATGACACTAGAGGATAGGGAAGACATGGTAATGATGTATAAAATTCTGAGACGAATTGACAAGGTGGATAGGGCTCGAATGTTTCAGAGATGGGATACAGGAACAAGAGACCACAATTGGAAGTTGAAAACCCAGATGAGTCAGGGATGTTAGGAAGTATTTCTTTAGCCTTAGAGTTGTCAGGAAGTGGAATAATCTGGAGAGTGAAGTAGTGGAGGCAAGTTCTATTGACAGTTTAAGAAGAAGTACGATAAAGCTCATGGAGCAGGGAGAGAGTGACTTAGTATCGGCCAGTGAAGAGGCGGGGCCAGAAGCTGTAAATCAACTCCTGCAACTACATATAGGTGAGTACACACACACACGGCTAGGAACACTTATACAGGAGTCAACCAATGTTAGTGCTCTGTGAATTTAAGTGTTTTATGGCCTGCTGAAGGATACTACAGGGGTCATTAAATTTATCAGGGTCAGTGAACAACCCCTGAAGTGATTTACAAGTTGCCCTGAGTCAGATTTAGGATATAATCACCTTTCACTTCTCTTGTAGTTCAATATTAAGTTGTACATATAGTAGTAGCAGTAGTATTGTGCTGAGGGCACATTTCTTAATAATACCACTGACATGTATCATGTGGGACGTTGATGTCAAGTATATGAATAATACTAATATAAACAAGTGTGAAGAATTAAGACTCATATGCAACATATGGGAATCTTTATTGAAGCAACGTTTCCCCACACAGTGGCTTCATCAGTCCAATACAAAGCAGGAAGATATAAGGAGAGGAGGAGTTTGAGGTAATCAGTCCCTGTGTGGTGAAACGTTTCTTCAATAAAGATTCCTATATGTTTCATAAGTGTCTCAATACTTCAACTAGTCGGTTTTCAAAGTCATTTATCACACATAAACAAGTGTGTGTGAGATTATGTGTATGTACTCAAAGTGCTCGTTATGTCTCAGTGGCACTCTACTCAACTTAGACTTAAACAATGACTGACAACAAGTCCACGAATCTATCTTCTCGACCATCAAGACAATCAGCTTGAACAATATGATGAACCATTCGCTATATGACAACAATATAGAACACAGCAGTAAGCAGCAGCACAGCGTCTAGAACAAGAAGACAAAATAAAAACACATGATAGGGGCTTCATGCAGTTCTTGATGAACACGGAGTTTCACGAGTCTGAGCCTAGGGCAGAGTGCACGGTCATGTCATTTATTACATTTTCGAAGTCATATTGTGTTAGGATAATATCAGATAAGTTTGAATCTACCAAATTCTGAGTCTCAGTCATAAAAAAAATAATTTAGGTCTTTGACTCTTAGTCTGGTTAGCGGCCCACTAAAAACTGAGCCATACTGAGACTCGAGTAACTCACTCATTTCCTTGCTGTCATCTGTGTAACACCCATCTTATTTAAGCAGGGGCCCAGTACTGGATGTTGTTCTCGACTTAAATTTGCCAGAAGAAAAGAAATATTTTGGGTTTCTTTCAATTTCATTTATGGCTTTTAGTTCTTTCCACGTTTTTTTGTCTCCTGCAAGATTCCTTTAGCTTAAGTTCGATATTTGATATTCCTCTAACCAGTTGTGGTTAGTGGCCTCTTTTAGCCACTCTCTGATTCTTCGCCTTCGCTTGTATAGGGAGCGCCTCTCTCTTTCTAGTATACATCTTCTCTTCCTTTTCCTTAAAGGAAAATGCCTTGAGTATACCTCGAGTGCCACAGAGTTATTTTTTTTCTAGACATAGGTTTGGATCCGTGTTACCTTGGATATCTTCCCAGCATATTTTATTTAGGACATTGTTGACTTGGACCGACCGTATGTTTTTGTTACCGAAGTTGAATTTGGTGAAGAGTTCTTTGTGACTGATCACATTTTGTTGGTCTAGAGCCCCGTGCATGCATGTCTGTACCTCTATTATTTTTTGATCTGAGAATATTGTTTTTGATATTGCAATATTTCTTATCAGATCATAATTGTTAGGGAAGATTAAGTCTAGTGAATTCTCCAATCTTGTTGGCTCTATTATTGGCTGATTTAAGGTGAATTTGGTTCAGAAATTTAATAGCTCGTGTGTGTGCGAATTTTCATCTGAGCTGCATCCTGGGGTTTTCTCTGCTAAATCATTATTTGCTATATTCCTCTATTTTTGGTGTCTTAAGTTGAAATCTTCCAAGAGCAAGATGTCTGGGGCAGGAACTGGAAGATTTTTCAGATAGTGGTCGATTTTCAAAAGCTGTACTTGGAATTGTTGGGACGTTGCATCCGGAGGATTGTATACAACCACAATGACCAGGTTTTGGTTATCGATCTTTACTGCCATAACATCAACAACAACATTTGAGGTGTTTAGTAGTTTCGAACATATCAGTGACTCAGTGCCTGTTCACTCTGTCGTATATGGATAGGTTTTAACCTAGGATCCATATTTTATTGTCAAAGTGATCCTTTATGTGGGTCTCTCTGAAAACCGCGAACATTGCGTTTGACTCTGTAAGCAGTCTACAGATGTTAGGTATTTTGTTGTTTGTTGCTGGCTTTAGACCCTGTATATTTGCAAAGATGAATGTCGTCCTATTGATGGTATGTGGTGGGGGCTTTTTTTCATGGCACTAATATCTGTTGTTTTGGAGAAGAGGCCACTGACTGCGACTCTGTTTCAGAATTGATTTGAGTTGGTGTACGACTTCTGTCATTTCCTGCCACATAGTGTTTGTGGCTACCCAGGTTTTCCCATGGTCTGGATGTTCTGTATCTTCTTGTCCTCTTTAGGTGGTGTGCCCGACAACATAAATTATAGCATTTCCTTTCCTGAATTGAATAGCAACATATTTCAGGGTGGAAAACTTTCAGAAAGAAAGGTTGCATTCTCCTGCAGTCATGTGGGCATGGCATTTTCTGGGGTGGTCAAAGTTGCATGTCCCACCTGATTTTCCAGATATTCCATGCCTGCTGATACCTAAGTTTGATTTATGTTTGCCTTGGTTTTTCGTGGCTGCATTCCATACTGGTGTGTTTTTTCCTGACTCCTTACTATCTACAGCACTTCTACTAACAACGGTACATTCACCAGTTTTTTCTGGCATTTAAACTTCACTATTCTTCGGGGGCATCATCGACGTGTTTACCATCTCCAATGGTATTGCTAGTTTGTAACTTTGGGGCTTGCATATCCTTATCTACACCTGTTTCCCCAGCACCTTAGCTTTTGTGCTCTTCTGGGCCACTAACTTTCTTTTCTGTATTCTTACAGGTACTGTCTTCCAGGACAGCACCTGCACCAGGGGTGACAGCACCATCTGGCCCAGTCCTTTTATTTCCCCAATTGTTGTAAAATGCTGTCAGATTTTCTGTGAAGTCTGTTTTGATGTTTCTTTTTTTTCTAGAGATGTAAATTTTTTTCCACAGCTGGTTATCATTTGGGCATACCAAAAAACACTTCCCTGGTTTAATATCCCTAGTGGAAGACAAAATGTGATCAGTCGCGGGGGAGACATCACCAAATTCAACTTCAATAACAAAAACATAAGGTGGGACCAAGTAAACCAAGTCCTAAATGATATAAACTGGGAAGATAGCCTAAGCATCACGGATCCTAACCTATGTCTAGACCAAATTAATTCTGTGGCACTTGAGGTTTGCTCAAGGCAAATTCCCTTAAGGAAAAGGAGAAAATGTAAACTAGAAAGAGAAAGGCGCTCCCTATACAGGCGAAGGCAAAGAATAACAGAGCGGCTACAAGAGGCCAATATATCTGAAATACGTAGGGAGACACTGGTCAGATAAATAGCAAACATCAAACTAAAACTAAAGGAATCTTACGGAAATCAAGAAACGCGGGAAGAACTAAAAGCCATAAATGAAATTGAAAGAAACCCAAAGTATTTCTTTTCTTATGCCAAATCAAAGTCAAGAACAACATCCAGTATTGGGCCCCTACTTAAACGGGATGGGTCCTACACAGATGACAGCAAGGAAATGAGTGAGCTACTAAAGTCCCAGTATGACTCAGTTTTTAGCGAGCCGCTAATCAGACTGAGAGTCGAAGACCTAAATGAATTTTTTATGAGAGTACCACAGAATTTGGTAGACGCAAACCTATCTGACATTATCCTGACGGCAAATGATTTCGAAAAAGACGATAAATGACATGTCCATGCACTCAGGCCCAGACTCATGGAACTCCATGTTCATCAAGAACTGCAAGAAGCCCCTATCATGTGCTTTTAACATCCTATGGAGAGGGAGCATGGACACTGGGGTCGTCCCGCAGTTACTATAAACAACAGACATAGCCCCACTCCACAGATGGGGCAGTAAAGCAATAGCAAAGAACTACAGACCTATAGCACTAAAGTCCCATATCATAATAATAATAATAATAATAATAATAATAATAATAATAATAATTTCATTTTGACATGATACAAAGTTGTACTACATAGTTCTAGGTATACATGAGGTGTCCATGCGAAAAGCCACTAATATGCTGAGCATTATGGGCATTCTTAAAATTAATTAACAGTAGACTACATGGTAAAACAATTTGGTTGATATTTTACAAAATAAGTATAATTGTGTATTTAGGTTGTGAAATTTGAATATAAGTTGAACATAATAATTTGTTAATTGCAGCAATGCAATTAATTAAATCAGATCAAACAAATTAAAACAATTAGTTGTGTTGCACTTACAGTTTATATGTTCATTAGATGAGTTACACAGAGTACAAGAGAGTGGATTATTTTATTTGTTAATGCTATAGAGTTAGCTCAGTATGCATTATTTATGACAGGTTTTACATTTAAGTGATTAATCAACTTTGTTGGTAATATTAAATATTGTGCACTTAGGTTTGGGTGAGAAGGTGTTTTTTTATCAGCACTTTGAATTGATGTACAGGCAGGGTACAGGCAGGGTACAGGCAGGGTACAGGCAGGGTACAGGCAGGGTACAGGCAGGGTACAGGCAGGGTACAGGCAGGGTTTCTTTGGCAATCACAGGTAATGAATTCCAAATTTTCTGGCCTTTAATGTGCATTGAGTTTTTGCATAGTGTTAGATGGACACGGGGAACATCGAGGAGTGATTTACCGAGGTTGGTTATGAGAAAGGTAGGGTAGTGGTCTGTGGCATTGTTTGTGATTATGCTTGATTTTAGATGGGATATGGTATTAGTCCAGATGTGGTCTAATAGGGAGGCACAAGTCTCAGAGATTCTTGTAGGTTTTGTTACTGTTGGTAGCAGCAAGCAGTTGCTCATAGTGTTTGTGAATTAAGTTATTTGAGGGTCCTGATCTTGTAGGAGGTTTATATTGAAGTCTCCTGTGAGGATTAAGTGGTCTTTGTTCATGTGTGCATCAGTAATCTTACTTCCTAATTTTTCACTAAATTGTTTAATATTTGACTGTGGTAATCTATAGATGTTTATCACTGTGAGAGGTTTTTGTAGGTATTTTGATTTAAACTTTGCGATTATATATTCTCCATGTTCATCTCTTGTGCAAGTATTGTTGATACATTCAAGCTGGTCTGAGTAGAATATAGCTGTGCCACCTCCTTGTTGGTCTGGCCTACAATTGTGAATGGCTGTGTAACCAGGAATGGCATAGATATCTGTAGTATTACACTTTAGCCAGGTTTCAGTGAGAGCAATGATGGACATATTAGCCAGTAGTGAGTTTAATAATGCAGTGAGGTCGTCAAAATGTTTGCTTAAAGATCTGACATTGTAGTTAAAGATATTTATGTTATTGTTGGCTTTGAGTAGTGTTGCATGAAAAAAGTACGTACCCTTTATTCGGAGCATGTTAAACACACCCACATAGGCTCCCCTCCAACCAGCGAACCATCGTTAAGGGTTTGGCGATGGGGCCCCATCATCAAATCAACGACTCGGTTCAGCCAATTATAATGCGAGTTTGACAATGCAAAAGGTGACGTGGATACCACTCACAGTTTGTCATTGGAATTCCTGCATTGAGCTGGTTGTGGAAGGTTGTCTCTGTTTTTTGGCTGCTGTTTTGCCTTGACAACCGTGGCATGCACTAAATACTACTCTTTCTGTATATAGTGTACATATGTGTAAAAAGCCCTTTTCTATTTACTTGGTGAAGGAAATACAAATTCAAAGCATTTTCTACTGTGTTTCTTTGCTCCAAGCTCCCTTTTACACTCAGGATAACAGGCCATTGTACCTGAGGTTGTAATATGGGTAGCATGTCCCGGAGCTGAATTTGGAGACTTAGAGCAGGAGTTGAGCCTAGAGTTGAAGTTGGAGCAGGAGCTAGTCTTGTATCTAGATAGCTTGCTATCTGGCATTGCTTACGCTTTGCCAACGCTTCACGAATTTTGTGTGTCATCTTTGCATTCGCTTCGCTATGGTCAGCCTGCTATTGTGAGTATCTGCAGTTTGATTTGTTATTGCGTGTCAGCCTTGCTATTGTGTGTGTGCATATTGGCTTTGCTATTGCATGTCAGCTCTGCTATCGTATGAGTATACTGCAAGTCGTACCGTGCATAGCGCTACAGTGTGTTAAGTTGAGGGTTAATGCCACCTATTCGAGTCAGACGGTTAGTGTCTGAGTTCACTCTACTAAAGTTACCCAAACTCTCTCTACAGCGTTGTCGGCGTATCACTCGTTCTATTGGTGTTGAATACCAGCGTACCCTTACTGCTGCGCAGTTGCGTGATATTATAAGGAGTAAACTACAAACTGAAACTATGGCATATCAGTCTCATGTTTCTCCCACTACAGGAGCTGTTAACCATAGGTCACCATTAAGGTTTCTACAAAATGGGAGAGACAAAACTCCTGAGCAAAACCAGCAAGGCACAGGTGTGGGGTTATCGACAGGTGAGTCTGCTTCATTGGCGCTTGAACTAGCCAGACTCACTCTTGAACAAACTGTTCTTGGGGCTTATCAATGTATTCCTGCCAAGTATAGGAAAGAATTCAAACTCGGCAGAAGGCAGTTGGGTCAGTCTTACGTTGACTTTGTGAGACAGCAGACCAGAGCTTTTACAAAGTGGTACAAGGCAAGTGGTGTCGTTGATTTTGAAAATTTGAAGCAGCTCATCTTGGTGGACAACCTGCTGGAGTCTGTTAGTCCAGAGGTTCGAGTCTTTCTGCAAGATCATTCCTTGCCTACGGCATTGGAAGCAGCCAGGTTGGTTGATACTTTTGAAACTAACCGCTCCTTGTCCGAGCGGTCTTATCTCTTTCCTCAACAGCCTGGTATGAGCAGAGATCGTCAAAGAAAAGTTCCTGAGTGGAGAAATAAAGGTCAAGATGAAGGTGAATCTCGTCAGCAGTCAACTAAATCACCTGGTGAGCAGTGTTACTTCACTCATGGTCAACCTGGTGAGCGATCTCAAACTACTCAACATGGTGATTCGAGGTGGCAATATCCAGAGTGGCGTAAGCCACAAAATCAACGAGGAGCCAAAGTTAAAGATGAGATTGTATGCTTTCTTTGTAATAAGCCTGGCCACATCAGGCCCAATTGTCCAAGTAAACCCCAACCATTAGGGAAAATTTATAATATCCCTAATGACATGTCCCAGGAAGAAGTAGAGAAGGGGATGGCCCCCTATTATAGCACTGGTCAGATATCCCTTCAGGAACAATCAGAGAAAACAGAAGTTAGAACCTTTAGGGATACTGGAGCATATCGCTCACTTATAAGAGAGGGAGCACTTCCCCTTTCTGAACAAACCTCTTTGCAGTCCTCAGTTCTGTTAGAAGCTTTTGGAGGAGCAGTATTTTCTGTCCCTTTACATCAAATCTATGTGCAGAGTAAATACTACACCGGGTATTTGACCGTAGGTGTCTCGGAGGGATTTCCCATGAAAGATGCGATGCTATTACTGGGTAATAACATCGAATCTACAAAATGTATGGAACCCATAATGATTAATTCTTCCACGATGTTGGCCATAACTCGGGCAAAATCCAAAGTGATGTCTAATGAGAATGTTAACTCGTCCTTGGACGATTCTGAACTCGGACTAACCAATTTGTTTTACGAGGAAAACTGGCTAGAGCCTCGTAAATTTAGTGAACAGCCCCAGATCAAGCCTTCCTATTCCAGGGTTGCAGGATTGCCAGATGTCTCTGTTTCCATGCCTGAGGGACTGTCCTTTCGGGAGGAACAACGGAAAGACTCCTCACTAAACTCCGCTTTTGAGGCAGCTATGGGTAAATCCACTTTGGGTCACCCGGTCAAATATCTCTTAAAAAATAATTACTTAGTCTGCACTGAAACTGGTAAGGAGGTGAAGGGAAAACTTTTAACAGATAAATTAGTGGTTCCAAGAAAGTTTTGATCTCAGATCCTAAACATAGTCCATAACTCTTCTTTAGGAGGCCATTTGAGAATTACCAAAACTATGTATAGAATATTAAAAGAATTTTTCTGGCTAAAGTTAAGGCAAGATGTAAAGAATCATATTCGCTGTTGTCCAGAATGTCAGCAGGTAGGGAAACCTGGACACCCCATTAAACCTGCACCTCTCCATCCCATTCCTGTTAATGGAGACCCTTTTTCAGAATTAATAATAGATTGTGTAGGTCCACTACCTAAAGCTAAGTCTGGAAATCAATATTTTTTCACAATCATGGATAGAGTAACTAGATATCCAGAAGCAGTTCCTATGCGCAGTATTAACACTAAAACAATCCTTAAAGCTTTAACTAAATTTATTTCTTGCTTTGGAATTCCTAAATCTATTCAAAGTGATCAAGGTACTAACTTCACTGCCAAAGCATTTAAGGAAGCATTAACTAGGCTAGGAATAGTTCATAACCTATCCACTGCCTATCATCCTCAGTCCCAAGGCGCCTTTGAAAGATTCCATCAGACGTTAAAAACAATGATGAGAACATTATGCATGCATTTTCCTACAGACTGGGATGAATCAATTCCTCTGTTGCTATTCGCAATGAGAGAAATTGTGCAAGAGTCTACAGGGTACAGTCCTTTTGAGCTGATATTTGGGCACAATGTACGAGGTCCTCTACGTGTGCTCAAAGAAGGATGGATGGGAGAAGACGCCTCCACAACCCCCTACAACCCTTCTTCAATGTTGCAGGTTGCAGTTGGCTAAGGCTAACTTGAAGGCAGCTCAGAATACGATGAAACAGAGGTATGGCAGAAATTCAAAGTTTCGCTCCTTCCATCCAGGAGATAAGGTTTTGGTACAGGAGCCTATACCTGGCCACACCTAGAAAGCTAGATTCACGGGACCAATGCAAATTGTAAGTAAATTATCTGATGTAAATTATGTGGTATCTCCCCTTGACAAGACCTCAAAAAGCAAAACTTACCACATTAATCAAATTAAAGCCTTTAATACACCAGATAAAGTCCCAGTAATGACTCTGTCCTATGCCTCTGATGACCCTGACTCTTTGCACTCTGAGATTAATCTAAAGCTTCCAAATTCGGTCCTCTTCAAGGACCCTAACCCTTTAATGTTGGGATTGACTAAGACTCAAGTAAATAGTTTAACTGCGCTCCTACAGTCTTATCCTGATATTTTTTTCGGATATGCCGAAAAAATGTACATTAGGATATCATGATGTAGATGTAGGAAACTCTAAACATATTAAACTCTCCCCCTACAGAGCTAATCCTGAAAAACAAAGGCTACTTCAAAAGGAGGTAGAATTTCTGTTAGAGCATGGGTTAGTGGAGGAGTTATCTATTCCATGGGCTTCACCGTGCATCCTTGTTAACAAAGCTGATGGAGGGTTTCGAATGTGCACCGATTACCGTAAGGTGAATGAGGTCACAGTTGCAGATGCCTATCCTCTGCCACATCTGGATGATGTAATCGACTTTGTGGGTAAGGCTACTTTTGTATCCAAATTGGACCTCCTTAAAGGTTACTATCAAGTACCTTTAACAGATAAGGCGAAGGAAATCTCTGCCTTCGTAATTCCAGGAGGTCATTATCAGTATACAGTGACCCCCTTCGGAATGAAAAACTCCCCTGCATCATTCCAGAGACTTATCCATCAGACTATTAAAGAACTTGAAAGCACGGCCGCTTACCTAGATGATATAGTTGTTGTGTCGGACACTTGGGACCAACATGTGTTTAGGCTTAAGGCTCTCTTTGAGACCTTCCAGAGTTTTCATTTAACTGTTAATTTATCAAAGTCATCCTTTGGCCAATCTACTATTAATTTTTTGGGCCATGCAGTAGGTAGTGGTAAAGTGGCCCCTAAATTTGCAAAAAATCTGGCCATTAAAAATTATCCAGTCCCCCCTGACAGGAAATCCCTTCAACATTTTCAAGGGATGGTAGGGTTTTATAGAAGATTCTGCAAAATTTTTGCAGATATTATTGCACATCTAACCTCACTTACCAGTCACAAAGTTCCCTTTAATTGGACCCCAGAATGTCAAGATGCTTTTACGAAAGCAAAGAGATTACTTTGTACTGCACCCATTCTTTTGTCTCCAGACATTTCAAAACAATTTTCCTTGCAGAGTGATGCTTGTGAGTCTGGGGTGGGGGCAGTGCTTCTGCAATCTGGGGACAATGGGTTGCAGCCTGTGGCATATTTTTCGGCCAAATACCAACCACACCAGAGGGCCTACTCCACTATAGAGAAGGAGGCCCTGGCTCTCCTACTGGCATTAGAGCATTTTGATGTCTACGTGGGCCAGTCCTCTCAGGTGGTCACCATCTACAGCGACCACAACCCTCTGGTGTATCTCCAGCACATGAAGAATCATAATACAAGACTCATGCGTTGGAGCATTAGGTTGCAACCCTACAATTTAAAAATAAAACACATCCCTGGCAAATATAACACGCTAGCAGATGTGTTGTCCAGAAGTCATTGCACTTAGTTTGGTTGTTAGGGACATTTGGTGGAACCAGCCCTTTTTTTTCCCCTAGTGGGTTTTTTTTTTTTTTTAGCGAGGAGGTGCCCTGCTACCGACTGCAGGCACCTTGGACCTACGCTAGCCCTACCGTCTGCTGTCTCACTCTTAAGTTTAAAGCCGGACTTTATGTCTCGAGAAAAGTTTAGCTTTATCTAATGAGCGGGATGGTTGAGGGGAAAGGTGGTCCCATTATTATAATGTGCCATGGCGGCACTATACCCATTTGAGGTGGAAGCCTAGTCCTGAGCCCTCTTGGGGTGGGGGTGTACCCTTTATTCGGAGCATGTTAAACACACCCACATAGGCTCCCCTCCAACCAGCGAACCATTGTTAAGGGTTTGGCGATGGGGCCCCATCATCAAATCAACGACTCGGTTCAGACAATTATAATGCGAGTTTGACAATGCAAAAGGTGACGTGGATACCACACAGTTTGTCATTGGAATTCCTGCATTGAGCTGGTTGTGGAAGGTTGTCTCTGTCTTTTGGCTGCTGTTTTGCCTTGACAACCGTGGCGTGCACTAAATACTACTCTTTCTGTATATAGTGTACATATTTGTAAAAAGCCCTATTCTATTTACTTGGTGAAGGAAAAGACAAAAGTCTTATATAACCATTGCTTGGTGACGGAAATACAAATTCAAAGCATTTTCTACTGTGTTTCTTTGCTCCAAGTTCCCTTTTACACTCAGGATAAGAGGCCATTGAACCTGAGGTTGTAATAAGTAGTGTTTTTGCCTGTTCTGCTGTGTAGTAATTACAGTTATTGTTAGGTTCGTGTAAGTCATTTAATAAGAGGTTGATATCAGGATCAATGTTTGGAATCATAAGATTTAGTGTGATTCTATAATTAAACTTAAAAATAGAACAGTGTAAGTAGACTTAAGGATAGGACAATGCAAAGGAGGTTTTGGCACGTGAATTAGTACGTTAGATATGTTTACAAAAAATGAATTAATGAACTATGGTAGTCAATTTACAGCTACAAAGAATCTAAAACACTATAGCACCTGAGTGAGCACCTGAGTAAGTTAATTGGTTTAACAAATGTTTATATATGAGTGTGAATCTAAAACAAGACTTAAGAACAATGAATTATGCTAAACTTAATAATATGATACCTGATGAATTAAATTTACTAGCTATTGGAGTAACACACTTTTGCTTGGCACGTGAATTTGTACCTTAGTTATTTTTACAAATGCAAGTAAATGAACTATGGTTGTTATTCTAAAGCTAAAAATAAGGGAGCCAGGGAATATAATGGCAAACAATGAAAATAAAACAATGTAGCACCTGAGTTAGTACCTTAATTATTTTAACAAATTAATATAATAACTGTGGTAGTTAGTTAACTCTAAAACAAAGAAACTAGGGAATATAAGAGTAAACAATGCGAGTAAAATACTTTAGCACCTGAATTAGCACCTTAATTATTTTTTAAAGTTTAGAGTAAAGGAGTTACTGGATGAAAGGGACTATATTAGATGGACAAGACAGTAAATATGATATAAAATTAATTTAGAAGTAAGACTTGATTTGTAGCACAAAGTTTAAGCAAGTAATAGCATTAAAAAAAAGTACATAGTATATGAGGTAGTTGGTACTAGCTAGTAAAAGTTAGTACAAAGAATTGCACAATAATGTAGTAGGAACATACACTAATACACTCATCTAGATACCCATCAATTACACAACCCAGGGCAGCACGGGTTTAGACCAGGTTGCTCCTGTCTGTCCCAACTACTGGACCACTACGACAAGGTCCTGGATGCTCTAGAAGACAAACAGAATGCAGATGTTATATACACAGACTTTGCATAAGCCTTTGACAAGTGTGACCATGGTGTAATAGCACACAAAATGCGTGATAAAGGCATAACAGGAAAAGTTGGTAGATGGATCTATAATTTCCTAACAAATAGAACACAAAGAGTAGTAGTCAACAGAGTAAAGTCTTAGGGAGCTACGGTGAAAAGCTCTTTTCCACAAGGCACAGTACTCGCTCCCATCCTGTTCCTCATCCTCAAATCGGGCATTGATAGGGATATAAGCCACAGTGCCGTGTCTTCCTTTGCAGATGACATCCGAATCTGCATGAGTGTCCACCATTGAAGACACTGCAAAATTCCAAGCAGACATCAACCAAATCTTTATATGGGCTGCAGAAAGCAATACGAAGTTCAATGATGAGAAATTTCAATTACTCCAATATGGAAAACGTGAGGAAATTAAAATTACACCGGAGTATAAAACAAATTCCAACCACACAATAGAGCGAAAAACCAATGTCAAAGACCTGGAAGTCATCATGTCAGAGAATCTCACCTTCAAGGCCCATAATATTGTATCAAACGCTTCTGCTAGAAAAATGACAGGATGGATAATGAGAACCTTCAAAACCAGGGATGCAAAGCCTATGATGACACTTTTCAGGTCGCTTGTTCTATCTAGGCTGGAATATTGCTGCACACTAACTGCACCTTTCAAGGCAGGTGAAATTGCTGACCTAGAAAATGTACAGAGAACCTTCACGGCACACATAACTGCGATAAACCACCTCAATTACTGGGAACGCTTGAAGTTCCTAAACCTGTACTCCCTAGAATGCAGGCAGGAGAGATACATTATTATATACACTTGGAAAACCCTAGAGGGATTAGTACCAAACTTGCACACGAAAATCACTCCCTATGAAAGCAAAAGACTCGGCAGACGATGCAACATCTCCCCAATGAAAAGCAGGGGTGCCACTAGCACGTTAAGAGACAACACAATAAGCGTCAGGGGCACAAGACTGTTCAACTGCCTTCCAGCATACATAAGGGGGATTACCAATAGACCCCTGGCTGTATTCAAGCAAGCACTGGACAGGTACCTAAAGTAGGTACCTGACCAGCCAGGCTCTGGTTCGTACGTTGGACTGCGTGCAGCCAGCAGTAACAACCTGGTTGATCAGACCCTCATCCAGTTCTGTATTTTGTGTCCTTTTATTTTATTCATGTTATCACTATTGCTTGAACAAATTCACTCTTAGTGTACATTTTTTTTCTGTGTTTTCCAACTGACCACATTTGGAGCTTACTGATGCAACTGTTGCAAGCTTTGTGTGGTGTAAATGGTTTGTCCTGGTCTCCAAGTTTGCAACCAAAATAAGCAAAGTAGCAGCGCTTCAATAAAGGAGTAATGTTGCTCCGGGAATCTGAAGGAGTGAATTGCCCGCAGACATAGCAAAATATGTCTGGTGAATTTATGCAGCCTCTAGACATATTAATAATCTGAAAATAAAGAAAAATATATTAGATTTAACATTTAAGTCAATGTAAGGTAAGCATTTTAACTGGTAATATATCACTTTCTCATTTACTTATGTTATACGAAAAGAGAAAAGTAACGTTTCCGTATAACTTAACAACCTGATGTGATAGAGAGGAATAAAAAAACACAGGGAATAACTATTTTCCAAAGATATAAAGAAAAAGATACCATAGAGTCAATAAAAAAATCATGCAGGCCAGTGATAATAGGGCGTCAATGTGGCCAAAAATAGATATATCAGATAGAAGTAAGAATGAAAAATTTATTTAACGTCCACCGCAAAGAAATGTACCTGGAGATCACCTCTTATAATGATGTGATGGTAGTGTATTAATGGTGGGTGAGCTGTCATAGTGATGGTGATGTGAGAGTAATGGTGATGCTGATAGTGATGCGTTAGTAATGGTGATGGTGCTGTGATAGTTTTGGTGTTGCTTGTGCTGATAGTGTGATAGTGTTTATGAAAGTCTTGGTGATGGTGGTGGTGTGATAGTGGTGGTGGTGGTGGTGTGACAGTGATGGTTGTGAAAGTAGTGGTGGTGTTGGTGTAATAGTGGTGATGGTGGTGTGATAGTGGGAGTGGTGTTATAGTGCTGTGATAGTGTGGGTGGTGTTATAGTGCTGTGATAGTGTGGTTGGTGTTATAGTGGTGTCAGTACTGTGTACTACTGTGTACCCATACCAGTAACTGTTACTGATTCACTGCCTCCCTATGATCACTGACTGTTACTGAGTCATTGTGTTGACCGTAGCATTGACCTCACTGAATCACCCTTTGAACTGCGACGCCCCGGGCGTCATCTCAGTTGAAGACAAAGTATAGTAGAGAGTAAACAGGTCAGGCGCCAGACTCTGAGTGTTCTCCCTTATTTTACCACTAATATAAGTTACCAATACATCCACCGTGTGTGTTTAATTTAAAATCCATCAACTGAACCCCTACGACAATTGGTGGCAGCGTTGTGGGCATGGATTTAAGGGTATTTACGCAGATATAAGAAGATCAAGCCAGGTCATTGTGTGATTGCCCGCGGCATCCCTCAAGCCAGCAGCCACCTCCCAGCCAGCCAGCCAGCATCTACAGCCGTCTACAAGTTTTGTGGTTAGTGGGCTTTAATTGCTTCTGAACCTTCGAGGAGTTGATCCGGGTTTTGCAATTAAGCCAGTCATTTAAGACAATCTAGGGGAGAGCATCAGTTAATCATCCAGTCTGCCTCATAAGTCATCCAACCTACTCCTTCATGTTGTGTGCATAGTTACAAGTATTCAAGTCAGCCAGTATCGAGGGCTTAAGCCAGCAAGACAACCCATCTTCCTAACCCAGCTGAGAGAGAAGTAAGCCAAGCCAGTTCCTATTTGATGTAGTGTCTCCAATATTGCTTTATGCTACCAGTTGGACGCTGGTAAGAGTGGTATTCACCATCCCTGTGGCATATTGGAGCTTAGCAAGCCACCTGAAATTTTCAAGTGAGTGGTGTAGTGTGCTGCCATGCGAGAGTTAAGCCACCAGTTGGGCTGTCCCGTCCGTTCCGTCCACCAACCGCCACCACCCACCACTCAAAGCCCTACCCACCTGTGGCTTTTTCCACCCACATACCAGGTCCTAGCATCATCTTTTCGGCTCACATAGCTGGTCAAGTTTCCTTCATACCTGTGCGCCAACAATAAAGCCAGCTATGTGGGTTCGCCGAGAAAGCCCAAATTTCATCAAGATTCTCCGTGTGTGTGGTGCATCGCAGCAACGAGACATCACCACTACCACCTTATCCTTCCACCTCCTCCCTCGTCACCACCTCCAGTCGTCGCTCCCAGACCTTCACACAGTTTAGAGATACTTTTCTATATATATAAAGATGTTTGCAAGTGTGAGACATTTCCAGTGAATTTCTTGTGTATTCAGAGACTTGTGCCTTCAGTGTAGACTCAGTGTTTTATTTGCCCATTAATTTGCAATAATTTTCCACCAGTGTTATCGCTCATTTTTATCTATATTTATCTTCTTTTGTATTAATTCTTACACTGCACTAAGTATTATATTACTTGTGTCAACATTTATTATTTTGTGTGTAGTATATATTTTTTTTAATTTCCCAGTCATTCACTCCTTGTGAAGTGCTTAATTATTTTTTTTAATTTGTGTTCTTTCAGTGTTGTGTTCTTCACCATATTTCAGTATTATGTATTATTATTTTCTTGTGTTTTGCCTCATTTTCATTGCATTTTCCTTGTGTTTATAATTTTAATTCAGTGTGTACCACATATTGTGCTAAATTATTTTTTATTTATGCAATATCTCACCTGTTTGAACTTTTTGCAGACTATATTCTCTTGAGTGCCAAGCAAGAGATTTATTTTAATTTTTGATCAAGAAAGTTTCTAGTGCGAAAATATTTGAAAAGTATACGTGGAGTATACCTGTGAGAGATTTAGCTGTGTACCTGTGAGTGATGTTATCTGTGTATCTGTGAGTGATGTTATCTGTGTACCTGTGAGTGATGTTATCTGTGTACCAGTGAGTGATGTTATCTGTGTACCTGTGAGTGATGTTATCTGTGTACCTGTGAGTGATGTTATCTGTGTACCTGTGAGTGATGTTATCTGTGTATCTGTGAGTGATGTTATCTGTGTACCTGTGAGTAATGTTATCTGTGTACCTGTGAGTGATGTTATCTGTGTACCTGTGAGTGATGTTATCTGTGTACCTGTGAGTGATGTTATCTGTGTACCTGCAGTTCTGTAAGTGTTGAATTTCCAGTTCTGTATTTTGTGTCCTTTTATTTTTTCATGTTATCACTATTGCTTGAACAAATTCACTCTTAGTGTACTTTTTTTTTTCTTCTAAGTAAAGTGTTATCTTTGCTCTGTTTGAGTAAATTGTTTTGCCTAATTTGAAATTAAGAGTTAAAGTGTTCAATTTAAGCTATATTTTCCCAGTGCAATTTTTATTGAGAAATTAACTAATTCTGAAACTTACTTGAATTGTAACATTTGTTATTCTGCAGTGATTAATTTCGTTCATAATTTTTTTTTAGTATTTTGTGTGCTATTTTATTCAGTACTTGTTTATTTCTCAAAAAGCTATAAATTATAATTTAGTGCAATCTTTTCAGTATTACAGTATATTAGTTGTGTTATCAGTTCACATAAATTTATTTAGTGCCATTTTTTTTTTTTAAATTTTGTTTTTCCAGTATATTATCCAATTGCATACAATTTAGTGATTCTATTTTATACTTTTTGCATTGATTTGCAATTTTATTAGTAAATTCTTTTATTGAAGTTAGAGTAAAAACAGCTCATTTTTTTCCTTAATTCACATTACAGTAACATTTCCCTTTTCTTGCATTTTCAATGTGTTTCTTTATCTTGCAAAGTACATTTCAGTGAGTTGTCTTTTCTCATGCAGTGTGTATTAAACACTTTAATTACTTATGCAAAATTAGTTAAATATCTTTCGTTTCAATTTTAGCTACTTGTGTTATATCTTCTCTTTATTATTCATTATTTTTACCTTAATTATTTTTGTGCAAATTCCATGCAATTATGTCTCACATACCTTCGAGTGATTCTGTAATAAATGACGTCAATCACGCCACTCAGGCATGCCACCCCTGTGAACATTCCTAATATCCCCTTATCGACTGCTAGACCACACCAGACACAGAGACACTATAGTTATCCTCGTGACTCTCTCGATGTTTTGCCTTTATTCAATGGCCATGGGCATAATCTTGAAGCGTGGTTTACTGCCATTCGTTCTTGGGCTAACGCCCTGGTGGAAGGTCCTCCATCAGAGGAGTCTTATCAGAGGACAGTCTTATCAGAGGAGTCTTATCAGAGGACAGTCTTATCAGAGGAGTCTTATCAGAGGACAGTCTTATCGGATTTGCGAAAGAAGCTCTTTTTCGATCGCCTGCTGCCATTCACGGTTTTGATCTCCTCGAAATGTGTGACTTCGAGAATCTTACTAAGTGGTCAGAATATGAGGAGCTGATTCGTTTTTTCCTAGTACCAGTGAAAACAGCTGATCCATATGTCGTTCTTAGGGAACTGGTGAATGCAACAACCATGACTGATGAATCGTTGAGTGCATTTGCGGTAAGATTAGATAAACTTTAATCATCATTTATCAAAGCAGTTCAGCCCTCAGCATCGTTTGCTAAATTAGCAGCTTTTGGGGCAATCAAAGAACTAATGCCGCCTGCTTCCGTGTGTGATTACGAGTCTAATCCTCGAACAGTGAAGATGGAACTGCTTACAGCCCTTAATTATGTACGTTCCTTGTGTCCCCAGGGTACTTTCCCGTGTATCAAACATAATTTCACCACTATGACTCATTCAGCACCACCTCTTGTTTGTGTCACAGCGCCAAATCTTGGTAGACAACAATCGCATCGATCACCCAAGACCAGTGTACCGAGTCATTATAACCCTCGTAGTATTCATAGTACATTCAGTAACCATAGTAAGTGGACTTGTTACAACTGTGGTTACCATGGCCATATTGCAGTTAATTGTCCAGATAGTCACCCTAAGAGGCGTCGTACTGATGATCACCACCAATCAGATCTGCCGTACTGTACTTATCATAGAATACATGGACATTAATCATCTGAGTGCAATGCTCTCTACAACCTGAGGTACTCTAGATCTTTCCGTGGTCGTTCCTACCGCAGAACCAGAAGAGGAAATCGAGGTCGTGGTTCTCAGATTAACCAGAACCAGGCTCATTCTTCCAATTCGGGGAAATTTGAGCGCCCCAGTCAAGCCGTCCAGAGGAGACAGTAGGTGATAATAAGTACTCCATCCCCGTTCGTAATTCCTTCGATGCCTTAAGCAGTCTCAAGGACGACAGTCTTGGTGATGATGTTGCTTCACACATCTCTGACGAAGATAATTTTGGGGATGAAGTGGAACAAATCTTCTCTGATGAAAATCCTCCTTCTAGTTTGCACATAAATTTCAATGCAACAATAGGTCCCTTGGTACAAGCATCTGTTCTTAATGCACCCGTTCATGTGTTCATGGACTCTGGTGCGTAAGTCAATATTATCAGGTCTAGTTTGTTTAAGGATAAGCAGTTATGACATGTCCTTCTTGTAGAACCAACTTATGTGTCCTCCCTTAGTGGTGAGGCTGGTTTTCACCTGCATGTCCTAGGTTGGACTTCCCTCACCTTTTCTATCCAAGGTAGAGACTTTACTGTTTCCTTCCTTGTTGTCGACCAGATTAGTTTCCCTGGCGATCTTCTACTGGTCTTTGCTTCCATGAGAGATTTACGCATTGTGCTTGATCCTTACCAATGGCATGCCCAAATTGATGACTTGATCATACCATTTTGGGGTTACCAGCTTGGATCCGAGCTCTACCATACTGCCACAGAGTACAAAGTTCGGATTAAGTCCTTACAGGCTAGTGCATTTTCCAGTAGCGTACCCAAACGTTCAGGCACTGGTAATTCTGTCACTCCTGTCTGTGTTCCACCTACAACTTCAGGCATCAAGATAGTGTCCAGTTGCCTCAGGTGTATGAGGAACCTCTGACTACCTTGAGTGCTGAGCATATCCCTGCAATGTCTACTAGTTCGAGTAGTAGTTCCTCCACAGGTACGCCTTGTCGGAAAACGATTACATGAAGCTAGTAATGCCATCTCTTGTTGATGTCACAGACCGTCTGCAGAAAGACGTTTCTGTAGCGGCTAGTGCCCTCACTAGAGTGTCTGTTGTTGTCCCTTGTGCTCCAGATGGTGATAACGTCCTAGTTGACAGTGATTCTTGCAAGGTGAAGGGTTTGTTTGTTGAGCCATCTTTACATGTTGTAAGATATAATAAGATACATTTCTTCCTTGCTAACACTCAGAGCAAATACCAATATTGTTGACATTGTTCACTATCCTTACCCTGTTCAGGTAGATGATGACTTATCACCTGACCAGTGGGCTAGTGCTATTTCAACCGGCAAGAGCCTATCCACTCCACTGGATCAATCCACTCCACCAGTAGAGGAGAAAGACTTAGCTCCCACTGACTTCCCAGATGAGGTCAAGTGTTTGTTGAGTCTGTTGAACAAACGTCGTAAAGCCATTGCCTTACCAGGTGAGAAGATGGGCATAACAAACTTATTGTCTCATTGTATCCCACTTGAATCAGGTACCAGACCTATTTATATACCTGCATACAGAATGCCTCATTCACAAGATCAATCAAATGCTTGATGATGGTGTTATTGCACCTAGTAACTCACCCTGGAATGCGCCCTTGATTCTAGTACCTAAGAAGGACGGTACTTGGTGCCCAGATTGCTTCATACTTCCTGTACTTGGTGACCTTTTATGTAACGTCAGAGATAACAAAGTCTTTTCTTCCCTGGACTTGTTACAAGGGTTTTGGCAAATCCTTCTTCACGAGGACAGCCAAGAGCTAACCACATTTTCCACTCCTACAGGTCATTACCACTTCCTCCGTATGACCTTCGGTTTATGCTCATCGCCTATCACATTCTCGAGGCTCATGACTAATAATTAGATGATGTGATTGTTATGTCTGAAGACGTGTATACGCACTTGGATACGTACTTGGTAATCTTGAAGAAGCAAATTTAAAGATCAAACTGTCTAAATGTAATTTTTTCAGATCAGAAATCAAGTTTCTTGGTCACATAGTCACTCCATGAGGGGTTACGACTAACCAAAGTAAAGTAACTGAAGTACTAAATTTTCCATCTCCCAAAACTCCTGATGCCGTAAGATCATTTGTGGGCTTAGCAGGCTTTTATTGATCTTTCATTGCTAATTTTTCTTCCATAGCAGCTCCTTTGACTGAGTTGCTTAAGAAAGATGCTCCATTCGTTTGGACATTCCATCAAGAAAGAGCATTTGAAACTCTCAAAGAAAAGCTAACATCTGCTCCAATTTTGAAATTTACAGATTTTTCTAAGCCTTTCAATCTGACAACTGATTTTAGTTCAATTGGCATAGGTGCCATACTAGCTCAGAAGACTGGTAGCAAGTACAACACAGTTGCATTTGCTAGCCAAGTAATTACAAAGGCTGAACGTAATTATACAGTAACTGAGCAAGAAGCACTTCTGAGACATTATTTATCAGTACTCTGCTGAGACATTATTTATCAGTACTCTGTTCATGGCTTGACAGACCATGCTCCACTGATACCTTTATTCCAGAACAAACAACCTACTGGAAGATTAGCCAGATGGTCCTTGACTCTCCAAGAGTTCAACCCTACCTTTGAACACTTACTTGGCAAGTCAAATGTAGTTGCAGAGGCTTTGTCTCGACATGTTAGTGTAGTAACTGCAGGTTCTCCATCTAGTGCTGAGGACGTAAAGAATGCTCAAAGAACAGATCCCATGTGGTCTGGTGTGATTCGATTCCTGCTCCAGAAAGATCTTATTCTTACTGTGAAGCCACCAGCACCCATCAGTGACTTTGTCATGAACCAAGAATTACTGTATTGCACAGCCGAGCTGAGTACTCCTAGTAGAAGGGTATGCCAGTTAGTAATTCCACAGTCACTAGTGAATTTAGCTTAACAGCTAGTTAATGACATACCAGGTGTTGCACACCCTGGTATGGATCGTTCTGTAAAACAAGCCAGATTGAAATACTTTTGACCTTGTATGGCAACTGATATTTCTGAATATGTTAAGAAATATAGTGAATGCATGCAACATAAAGGTAATGCTAATGGTTCTAATCCAATCCAGGTGTATCGTACTACTAGCGAACCATGGGAAAGAGTTGCGCTAGATCTGTTAACTAATTTCCAATATTCCTTCCAGGGCAACAAACATCTGTGTGTTATGGTAGATCATTTACCAGATATTGTGAGATAGTTCCTATTGCAGATAAGACTGCCGAGACAGTATCTAAAGCGTTTAAGGAATGTATAATCTGCAGGCATACAACTCCTAAGTCCTTAGTAACAGATAATGGAGGTGAATTCTGTAATGAGATTCTTGAAAATTTGTTCCTCACCATCCTGCTAGTAATGGTTTAGCGGAAAGAACTAATAGGAGAGTACTTGATGATTTGAGAGCCACTATCAATCCCAGTAGAGCAACCTGGGATGAAGTTATACCTGATGTTCAGTGTGCAATAAATTCTGCTTACAATGCCTCTGTAGGTGACACCACACATTATGCATTGTATGGTGTATATAAGTGTTTGCCTTATGAGTTGTTATATTCTGCACATGTAAATCTCACCTTAGCAGAGTTGGGGTTAAATGTTAATAACCTGTATAGATGAATTATATAGTTTAATATGTATTTCAACTGTATATTACTATATCAACTTATTATTACTCGAGAATTTTTTTGTGTGTGTGTTCACGTTCTCTCCGTATTCTGAGCTTTAATAGTAATAGATTTGAGTGCACCAAGTCTACCTTTTCTGTCAAACACTTTCTTCTTTGTACATATATTTCCTCAGAATTGCATAATCCCACCGTTGATTTTATTAGTTACTATGAATTATGATATATCATAACATTAATGTCGATTCCAATAACATCCTTAGATATAGTTATCATGTTCATCATCATCATTTTGACCAGAGCTTTGGTAAGATGGGGAAGGAAGATGGATAGGTAAGGATGGAAATTGGGAAAAATAGGGGGTGTGTGTTGAGGAAGGATAAAAAAGGTAAGTGGCCCAACCACTTTGGTGCATAATATGTGTTTAGTGGTATATCAAGGTAATATATCAAAAGGGGGCATAACATTTGCCCAACAGTGTCACACAGGTATAACAAAGTTATAGTTGCATGACTCTGTATCGGCAAAGGGTATACTAAGTGCAATTTTTTTTTTTTTTTTTTTTTTTTTAATAAATTGCCGGACGTAAATTAAAGGACGATAGCAAGACGAGTGATGGTTATAAAAACTGCTATCTAGAGATGCTGGCCGGCGTGCTTTGCAAAGGTGGTGTCCAACATTTGTATTATTGGCACTGTAACGTAAATGGATGTAATAGCTGTGAAGTAAAAACAGGAATCACCAGAACTTGGGTTAGAAGTGATATCAGTAGACATAGAAAGGTTCTGGAGTTACCCAATCATCTGGATCCTCTGGAAGGTCACTCAAGATCTTGGGGCGTTGAAAATCATCCTTATGTATATATCTTCTCACTCGCTGATGGAGGGTCATCCTTTGAGTTCTATGAGGAGCTGCATTAATAACGTAATCGGTGGTATTGACAAAAAAGGTAGGATGTTCTCTGTCTGGGAGATACAAATCCTGCATGGTATACAATTGCCTTTTCTTCAACTGATCAAGCCGAACATTCATTGCAACAATGTCTTGTTGAACGTGTAGATCAGCCATTCGAATTCTATCTCTTCTCCTTGTGCCTGTAATAAAACGGAGTGCTTTGTTCTGAACTCGTTGTAGTTGAAGCATGTTTGTTTTTGTTGTTAATGACAAAGGCACACACGGATATTCAAGTAAGGGTCTTATCATCATCTTATACAGGTGTTTTTTCACGTGAGATGGAGCTGATTGAAATCTGAATAGAGTGGCAAGTCGAGCTTTAGCTAAATTTATCTTTTTGGTGACATAGGAAGTGGAGTGAAGTATCCTGTCTATCTCATAACCCAGTATCTTATTAGGATTATGAATGGCTATAGGAATATCTCTGATGGAGATACCCCCTTTGTCTTCAATGGTGGAGGAAAAACAGCCAATTGTACTGATAAGAACTTTGTCTGGGTTAGTAGTAATACGCCATTTCCTCTCCCAGTTCGCTGTTCTACGTAATTCTGTATTCATTTTTTCTATGACCCTCTCATATTTATATTTACCTGTAACAGGAGTGAACGAAACTACATGAATTACATCATCAGCAAATTGAGTAATAATTGTATCATTATACTCCGGTTGAGGTAGATCATTGACATAAATATTGAATAATATTGGGCTAAGACACGAGCCCTGAGGTACACCAGCTGTCGGTATAAACGGTTCAGCTGTCTTACCACTAAAGAAAGGGAAAATTTTCTACTGGAGAGGAAGTTGTATATAAAGCGAAGAAAGGTCCAGTTGTGTTCAGGAAGGTCAATCAGTTTGTAAATAAGGCCATCATGCCATAAGCTGTCAAAGGCTTTATGAACATCTCTGGTAGCAATAAGGGCAAGATTGCCCTGTTTCCGCAAGCTGGCAACAGCATCGTAAACTATATTTATGGCATGTTGGGTCCCTCTATGATAGATAGGGGGGCAATGTGGCAGATGTTGCAGGTGTATGGAATAGGAGGAAGGTTACTGAAAGCAGTGAAGAGTTTTTATGAGGATAGTGAGGCTCAGGTTAGAGTGTGTAGGAGGGAAGGGACTATTTCCCAGTAAAAGTGGGCCTTAGACAAGGATGTGTGATGTCACCGTGGTTGTTCAATATATTTATAGATGGGGTTGTAAGAGAAGTGAATGCGAGGGTCTTGGCAAGAGGTGTTGGGCTAAAAGATAAAGAAGCAAATACAAAGTGGGAGTTGTCACAGTTGCTTTTTGCTGATGACACTGTGCTTTTGGGAGATTCTGAAGAGAAGCTGCAGAGGTTGGTGGATGAATTTGGTAGGGTGTGTAAAAGAAGAAAATTGAAAGTGAATATAGGAAAGAGTAAGGTGATGAGGATAACAAAAAGAATAGGTGACGAAAGATTGGATATCAGATTGGAGGAGAGAGTATGGAGGAGGTGAATGTATTCAGATATTTGGGAGTGGACATGTCGGCGGATGGGTCTATGAAGGATGAGGTGAATCATAGAATTGATGAGGGGAAAAGGGTGAGTGGAGCACTTCGGAGTCTGTGGAGACAAAGAACCTTGTCCATGGAAGTAAAGAGGGGAATGTATGAGAGTATAGTTATACCAACGCTCTTATATGGGTGTGAAGCATGGGTGATGAATGTTGCAACGAGGAGAAGGCTGGAGGCAGTGGAGATGTCATGTCTGAGGTCAATGTGTGGTGTGAATATGATGCAGAGAATTCGGAGTTTGGAAATTAGGAGGAGGTGCGGGATTACCAAAACGATTGTCCAGAGAGCTGAGGAGGGGTTGTTGAGGTGGTTTGGACATGTAGAGAGAATGGAACGAGACAGAGTGACTGAGAGTGTATAAATCTGTAGTGGAGGGAAGGCGGGGTAGGGGTCGGCCTAGGAAAGGTTGGAGGGAGGGTAAAGGAAGTTTTGTGTGCGAGGGCTTGGACTTCCAGCAAGCATTTTGAGCGTATTTGATAGGAGTGAATGGAGGCATATGGTTTTAATACTTGACGTGCTGTTGGAGTGTGAGCAAAGTAACATTTATGAAGGGATTCAGGAAACCGGCAGGCCGGACTTGAGTTCTGGAGATGGGAAGTACAGTGCCGGCACTCTGAAGGAGGGTGTTAATGTTGCAGTTTTAAAACTGTAGTGTAAAGCACCCTTCTGGCAAGACAGTGATGGAGTGAATGATGATGAAAGTTTTTCTTTTCGGGCCACCCTGCCTTGGTGGGAATCGGCCGATGTGTTAATAAAATAAAAAAATAATTATGTCTATGGGTCCTGTCACAACTGTCAAGAAAGTGTTTTAGCTCAGGGTTAAAGTTGAAATTTATGGTTCTATAAATGTAGATAGCAGAGTAGTAAGTATGGATGTTCTGAACAGTGAGTAGGTTTAGGTCTTTGAAGAGTGGGGGGGGGCTGCCTAGCGTTGGATTGTGTGATAATTCTTACTGCGGCTTTTGTTGGGTTATTATTGGCTTTAGGTGGGTAATTGCTGTTGATCCCCATGCACAAATGGCATATGTGAAGTAAGGATAGATGAGTGAATAGTATAGTGTGAGTAGGGCTGATTGTGGTACATAATACCGTATCTTAGAGAGGATCCCCACAGTTTTGGACACTTTCTTTGTTATGTGTTGGATATAGGTGCTGAATTTCAGGCTGCTGTCAAGGTGAAGGCCCAGGAATTTGCCCTCGTTATGTTTAGCAATAGGTGTAGTGTTGATCTTAATGTTTAATTGTGGATCACCTGCTCTGTTGCCAAACATAATATAGAAGGTCTTATCAGTATTGAGTGTAAGTTTATTGGCTGTCATCCATGTTGATATTTTTATTAATTTGTTGTTAACAATGGTATTAAGCGTGGCAAGATTTGTGTGGGAGATGACATAAGTTGTGTCGTCAGCAAAGAGTATTGGTTTCAGGTGTTGTGATACATTGGGAAGGTCATTGATATATAAGAGGAAGAGCAGGGGACCAAGGACACTTCCCTGCGGTACTCCGGTGTAAGTGGTCGTGTCGTGGAGGATGTGTCTTTAATAGTGACATACTGATACCTATTAGTGAGGTAGGATTTGAAGTATGCTAGTGCATGACTTCTTATTCCATAGTGGTCAAGTTTGTGGAGTAGGATGCCGTGGTTTACTGTGTCGAAAGCTTTCCTTAGATCAATAAAAAGTCCTAATGGATATTCCTTATTTTCGAGTGCTGTGTAAAGCAGGTCTATCATTTTTACTATTGCATCGTTAGTGCTTTTATTTTTCCTGAAGCCAAATTGGCAGGGGGTTGAGTATGCTTTGTGTCGTTATGAACGAGTATAATCTCTTGTGCACAAGTTTCTCGAAGATTTTGGATAGCAACGGTAAGTTTGATATAGGCCTATATTTGTTTACGTCTGTGGGATCACCACCTTTGTGTATTGGTGTAACCCTTGCTGTTTTGAGGAGTGTCGGGAAAGTGCTAGTTTCTAATGATTTGTTAAAAAGTAATGAAATAGGATGTGAAAGGAAATGAGCGGCTCGTTTGTATATTAATGGTGGGACTTGAGACAGATGCCCTGATTTATTTTTAAGTGACTTAATAATCGTGATGACTTCAGTGGGTGCAAGATATAAGGAGGATGGGAAATTACCATCTAGGTAATCACATGCTCGAGCATTGGTATCTGGGATTTTACTGGCAAGATTTGATCCTATGGTTCAGAAGAAGTCATTTATCTTGTTTACTGTATCAATAGGCTGTAGTGGTGTTTTGTTTGGTTTAGTTAGGACAATATCCCTAGTTTTTTTCAGTTTGTGGGTGCCCATAATCTGTGAGAGTGTTTTCCAGGTCTTTTTTATATCTCCTCTTGTTTCAGTGAATCTGCTGGAGTAGTACAACTGTTTGGCTTTTTTTATTAGTTTGGTGAGAACTGATGAATATTGTTTAATAAACTCTTTATGTATGAATCCCCGTCTATATTGCTTTTCATATTGATGTTTTTTTGTTAATGGATTTTAGTAAGCTGTTAGTTAGCCACGGGCATCCTAGCCCTTTATTCATAATCTGTTTCATTTTTATAGGACAATGTTTGTTGTATAGTCTATGTAATTTATTAAGAAAGTTGTCTGTCCAATCATCGATACCCTTGGCGTTTGAAAATTCTATAGCCCAGTCAACCGTCTCTAACTCTGTTGTGAAGTTGTTTATTGATGCCTGGTCATGAAGTCTAAATGAAACTTTGGTGTATTCTAGGGGTGGTTTACTAATGTTTGTTAAGAGGAAGGTGGGATAGTGGTCTGTAGTGCTGTCTGTTATTATCCCCGATTTAAGGGGGGGCTAGGATGTTCATCCATATATGGTCAATTATGGTTGCACTCATATCGGTAAGCCTGGTTGGTTTGGTTATTGTTGGTATGAGAAGTGTGTTGTTCATATAGTTGATGAAATCGGTTACTGGCTGGTCATCTGGTAGGCCAAGGTTGATGTTGAAGTCTCCAGCTAAGATAAGGTGGTGTTTGTTCATTTGATTGTTTGTTATTAGGATTTTTAGTTGATCACTAAAATTTGGGATGTTTGTATGAGGCAACCGGTAAATGACCCCGATTGTTATGGAAGTCTTAAGGTTTTGTGCAGTAAAATTAGCAAAAATATATTCTCCATATTCATCACTATAGCAAGTGGTGTCACAACAGGATATTTCATTAGAGTAATAGATTGCAGTACTACCCCAACTTGGTTTGGTCTGCAATTGTGTATTGCTGTGTATCCTGGTAGGGAGTAGACATCTACTGTATCCTGCTTAAGCCAGGTTTCAGTAAGACCAATACATGTGAAGGTTGTCTTATGGGAATCAAGGAGGGCAAGGAGGTCATCATAGTATTTGCTTAAGGATCGGACGTTGTAGCTAGGGGAGGGGTAACCGTCTCCCGCAGCGCACGGCTCGCGAGCGAAAAAAATATGAAAATTGAGTTATTGTTATAGAAAAATAGCTTAACTCTCTGGCTACACAATGGTACCAGAATCAATGTTCTACGACGTTTCTACAAGGAATTACAGCCATTTATATCATGTATGGTGACATCTGCACCACCAACATGACTGCTCGCATCCCGTATTTTTTTTCGTTTTTCTTCCCGTTTTTTTTATTGCTATTACTTGTATTATTCATTCTAATGTTATAATTGACTACAAGGCACTATATGAGTGTGGGTGGAGCTTCCCGGGTAGTGGCAGCCAATCAGGAATGCGCTCCAGCATTCCCGCTCTGGCTACTCCCGGGTGCCAGGAATAAGTAAGTTTATTCAGGTATAAGAACATAAGAACATAAGAAAGGAGGAACACTGCAGCAGGCCTACTGGCCCATGCGAGGCAGGTCCAAATCTCCCACCGACTTAAGCCAATGCCCCGACCCATCCAGGTCAGGTTACATTCACTTAAGGAAGGAGCACGGCATCTGACCTAGTAGCACAAACTAGTCAGGTCCAACTCACACCCACCCGCACCCACTCATATATTTATCCAGCCTATTTTAAAACTACACAACGTTTTAGCCTCTAAAACTGTACTCGGGAGTTTGTTCCACTCATCGA